>ML106087.1:0-13938 GCA_003697995.1 Taxidea taxus jeffersonii | reverse complement strand
GGGCTTGATCCCAGAACCCTGAGATCATGACCTGAGCTGAAGGCAGAGGCTTAACCCACTGAGCCACCCAGGTGCCCCTGCAGTTTTTAATAGATGTTTTTCTCTGACTTGAGACTTGAAATAAGTTAGTAGATAACAAAAATATTATATAAATCAAAAAAGTGAAATTTAATCTACATTAGCAATGAAATTTAATAAAAGTTGAATACCTTTGACTCCACTAATTCAGAATTTAAGATAACTTCATGGAAAATAGACTAAAGCTTAGCTTTTTTGGTGATTTGGGATGAATGATCTTCTAGGTCAATGGTACTTAAACTTCAATGTTCATAGGACTCACTTGGGGATGTTGGTAAATCCAGGTTCTGATTCAGTAGCTTCAGGATGGGCCCTGAGATTCTGCATTTCTAGCAAACTCCCTATTGATCCTTATGCTAGCAGGGCACAAACATTCTTTGAGTTGCAAGGACCTGAGAAAATCATTATAAGCTGGGTTTCAGGGGGAATGAAAAACAAACCAAAAACACACTTTCACAATATCCTTGGAGGGGAAAAAAATGATTATTTACAAATGAACCTTTGTTTCATTAAAACATTTGTGGTAAGAGTGCTACTTTGCAACATCTTGTAAACAGCTAATTGGAGTTAATTCACATTGTTAAAAAGTGAAAAATAATGATTTCTTTAAAAATTCTTTACCTTGCCAATTTTTCATTCTAGTTTCATTCATTTATACTGCCTTCATCTGACAATTATCATTTGATCTTCCTGATACGAAGAAGTTGAGAGGCAACATGGGGGGTTTGGGGGCTAGCAAAGGAAAAAAATGAAAGAAGATGGGATCAGGAGGGAGACAAACCATAAGAAACTCTTAATCTCACAAAGCAAACTGAGAGTTGCGGGGTGCGGGGGGTAGGGGGAGGGTGGTGGGGTTATGGACATTGGGGAAGGTATGTGCTATGGTGAGTGCTATGAAGTATGTAAACCTGGTGATTCACAGACCTGTACCCCTGGGGCTAATAATCCATTATATGTTAATTAACAAATAAAAAATTAAATAAATAAATAATACATTGCCTTCATCTTCGTTAATGAACAACTAAAAGCCAAAGAAAATAATATCATTATCCATCTTTAACTCTTCTTTGGTTCATTTTCCTATCATGAGATTTCCTCCATTTACTTACTTCCTCAATTACTCAGAAAATACACACACACATACACACAGAGAGAGAGGAGAGAGAGAGAGAAATGTTACTGAGAGCAAGTCCTGAAGAGACTAAGAACAGATCCTAAGATGTGCCTCCTCCTCCTTGTACACCCACCTTTGGTAAGATAAATAAACAAATAAGATTTTTAAGGCAAATGTTATTGTATAAAACTCAAAAATAATAATCCATTAAAATTTCTAAATCGGTATTTCAATGGGCTACTACCATAGCTGTCAAATGGCTGAGGCTGTCCAAAAGCATTTGCTGTACCTTAGTCTCCACCATATTGCTAAGCTAAGGAAATTAAGAAGTAACAGTGATTGTACTTTCCTATTTCTAGAAAATGCTAAGGAAACATAGATTCTGGAAGATATCTTGCCTTTAGATATCAGTGATGATCTGGTTTTCCGTGGCAAATAAAGTCCTTTCACTACATGAAAACAGAAACCCAGGGCAGAAAGACAGAGATGGAGGTGCAGTGCAAAGAGTATACAGGAAGATATATGATGTGCATCCAGAGAATGTCCAGAAAAAAAACAAGAGATAGGAAGATGAGGAAGAATGGGAGAAATGCTGAAATGCATCATTAAAGCAGCAAAAAAAGAAAACACAGGTATAAGGAGACTTTGAGAAGGTGGAAGAAAAGGTTGTAGCCTGCTTATATTTGTGCATGAAAAAGGAGGGTCCTCAAGCTCCAAAGAACATACAAAACACCAGTACCATCCAACATGGCAGAAGGTTTCCCAAGCTCAAGCATATGATCCAGGTGGAAAGTACTTTCCTATTTCAGAGATGCATGGCTTAAACAATCAAATAATAATTTGCTACCCTATGTCTTTTTCCATGCTCACTAAGCAAGTCTTCTTTTATGTATAGGGGAAAAAATAAACCAATCTAACAAAAGAAGCAATAACTTGACATTTGTATTTTTCATTATAAACTGATAAATTGGCACCAATGGAAAAAGAAAGAGGTGAGTAGGGATGGTGACGGGAGAGAGAGAGAACCCAGTGCTACACTACAGCTTTTGCTATCCCTCTTAGGAAAAACTAGGACATAGAAACCAGGATTCATCAAACAGAGTTTTGCATTGGTATATCCAACTTCATAAAGTGGAGCTAAATTGAGTGCTACATGAAGTCAAAAGAAACCCACTGGGAACATTAGAGTTAGAAGAATTTGAATAGGAACAAAAATGGGGGAAAATAGATATCAAAATTGAGAAGGCAAAGAGAACTGAGACTCAAAAATAAAAAACATGACATAAAGCAAGCTGTAAATATGGATGCATTCCAGAGCATTCTTTTTATGTGGCTCTCAATGAGATTTGAAGGGTTCAAAATGAACCTGAAGGGAAAATCCAGACCTGACACTTAAGGGGTCTTCAATTCCCAGCCTAGTGACTAACAAGATAGGACATGCAAACCTACTTCCAGCTGGCATGTATAACTGTTTTTTGCACATTTGGGGGAACTGATCAGTGGGTCTCCAGGCTAGTGTAACTCTCCATCTCCCCTGGATCTAGTCTAAGCCCTATCTCTGTTGGGAAGAACACAGGGAACCATGTAAAAGTAGATCTGACAGAAGAGACAACAACTTTCATAAGTTGCTTTAATAAGTCACATATTCTAACGCATGAGACCATTGTTG
Organism: Taxidea taxus jeffersonii; assembly: GCA_003697995.1. Classification (NCBI taxonomy): domain Eukaryota; kingdom Metazoa; phylum Chordata; class Mammalia; order Carnivora; family Mustelidae; genus Taxidea; species Taxidea taxus. Next base: position 11,077 of record ML106087.1, on the reverse strand, counting down.
CTTTCGGAAGGGTAGAGTCTGACTCAAATAAAAGAGGAAGCATTCAGGGCTATTAAGAGTTTCCCTGAGTCATGTTCTTCTATGAAGTGGACCTTCTAAGAATTATGCTATGGGTAAGAAAAGAAGGTGCTGCACTCAACCTAGGCTTAAGTTAGATAAGTCATACTGTTACTAACTGCTCCATTCTCTAGAAAGGGGCATTCTAGACCTACGTTTCTTAAAGAGAGAAAGAAAAAAAATTAAAGGATTACCTCAGCTCTTGGCAAGTGAGAGCTAATGGAAGTTCCTTTAAGATACTCAGTGTTTTTTTTTTTTTTCTTCTCAGCATTTCTTCCTGATCAATAGGAATCCACACGTGAGGCCATCAGTTTCTTCTAACCCTCCACCCTCTCATTAAGATATAATCCTATGCTTTAACTGATCTTTTTACCTCTTTTAGTGACTAATGCTCCATTGATGAATTGAAAATATAGGTCCTATTCAGCCTTGAAAGAGACATTCCCTGAAAATGCACTAAAATAAATACTTATGTGAGCACAATGTTCTTATAAATCTCAGTGTTTATGTCTTTAATACTCACCAAGTTATTTTATACTGAAAGCAACACTTGATCTTCCTCTATAAGCACAAATGGCAAAGTCAACAATAAGAACCATACAGAAGTCTGAAGAGGAAAATTGCAAAAAGAAATGAGAACTCTGCTCCATATACATTTTCCTAAGTAGAAGAATGAAAACAAGGAAGTTTTTCTTTAGTTGGCCTTTGCCCATCTCACTTTTTCTAAGCCCTCTTCCCATGACGCCCAGTCCTGCCATATTCCATCCTTCTACCTATATCTTGATTGCCTAGAAAACATGCACACTGTTGGTCCAGATCAGTTTGGATAGACCTTCCTCAGGCAGTGTCCTGTCTACATGCAGGCATGGGGCAACAGCAAGGTTGAAATCAACATAACTGTCTAGAAACAAAATTCTGATGAAGCAAACTATCCTTGCCTCAACAAAGCTATTCTATGCTGTAAAAGTCAGAATAATGTTTACCCTTTGGTGAGCAGTTAGATATTGTTTCCATGAGTATGTTCAGTTTGTGAAAATCCACTGCACTATATGTTTACTTTTATGTACTTTTATGCATGCATAACATATCAAGAAAATGTCACTGTGCAAGAGATTGAAGAGGTTCAGAAGGATGCAAAATATAATCAACATAGCCTGGATATTTTAAGAAAAATTATTCCAAAAAAAAGTGGAATGACATCTAATAATATTATCAATAAAAATCCCTTCTAAATATTTTTGCAGATATTTTACAAAATATATTTTCCCTTACAAGGAATTACCTTTTAAAAATACTCTCCCCAGGCCAATACTGGCTTTTAATATTATGGGTCTGCAAGATGTATGAAGAATATCTCCAGCACTGTCCTGAGAAGAGGGCAAGCCTTGCTAAATCAGGCATCATGTATATTGGATTATCCAACCAATTCATGATCTTGTTCAGATTCCTATAGCATGTCAGCTACAGAGACAACAGAACTTAGGTTTATTGCTCTAAGTTAATAATGTTCCAATTTTACATAAATGTCTGTGTAGTCCCAACCTTTTTTCAGTATGAGTACTCTTGCTAATCTAAAAAGTTTATCAAACTCTCATGTAATAGTAACTGCAAATAGTGTTTGCAGTAACTTCCAAAGGAGTCATGGCTCCCAGGGTAGGACACAAAATAATCCTCGCACAAAAGTATTTCTAGCAAAACATTGTCTAGCACTGGAACATGCTCCCCCACTGGGTATCCTTTTCTCTAGGCCGATCCAACCAGACTCTGTGGGCAATTGCCTGCTTTATCCATGAATAAGAATGTATGCAAATTCTACTGTATGTTAACAATAATAAAAGGGGTTGTATTGATGCAATGAACAGAATGTTATTTCTGACACAAATAACAGAATGTTATTTCTTATTTTTTAAATTAAGGTATAATTGACATACAACATATTAGTTTCAGATTAGTTTCACAACATAATGATGCAATGTTTGTATATATTAAGAAATGATCACCAAAGTAAGTCTAGTTAGAATCTATCACCATACATAGTTACAGAGTTTTTTCTTCTGATGAGAACTTCTAAGATTTACTCTTAGTAACTTTCAAGTACAGTATTAACTATAGTCATCATGCTGTACATATCACCTCACTCTTGTTAGAATGAAAATTACCAAAAAGACAAATGTTGGCAAGGATGTACGAATAAAAGGACCCTTGTGTACTGTTGGTTAGAATGTAAATTGATGTACTCACTATGGAAAACAGTATGGAGTATCCTCAAAAAAAAAAAAAATAGAAATAACATACAATCTAGTAATTATACTGCTGGGCATTTTCCCAAAGAAGATGAAAACACTAATCCAAAAACATATATGCTCCCTTTTGTTTATTGTAGCATTATTTACAATAGCCAAGGTATTGGAACAACACAAATGTTCATCGATAGATGAATGAATAAAGAAGATGTAATACACACACGCGCATGCACAGACACACACACACACACATAAACACACAATGGAATTTTATTCAGCCATAAAGAAAGAATAAGAGCTTGCCATTTGCAACACATGAGTGGTCCTAGAGGATATTATTTTAAGTGAGATAATAAGTCATACAGAGAAAGACAAATACCATATGATTTAACTTACATGTGAAATCTAAAAAACAAATAGATAAACATATAAAAGAAAAAAGAGGGGCGCCTGGGTGGTTCAGTGGGTTGAGGCCTCTGCATTCGGCTCAGGTCATGATCCCGGGGTCCTGGGATCGAGCCCTGCATCGGGCTCTCTGCTCAGCGGGGAGCCTGCTTCCTCCCCCCTCTCTCTCTGCCTGCCTCTCTGACTGCTTATGATCTCTGTCAAATAAAAAATCTAAAAAAAAAAATAGACCCATAAATACAGAAACAAACTTGTGGTTGCCAGAGGAAAGGTGGGTGGGGGAGATGGATTGAAGGGGGGTGGGAGACACAGACTTCCCATTATGGAATGAATAAGTCACAGGGATAAAAGGTACAGCATAGGGAATATAGTCAATGGCATTGTAATATGTATTGTAATAGCATTCATTGTATGGTGACAGATGGTAGCTACACGTCTGGTGAGCATAGCATGACATAAACTTGTTGAATCACTATGTTATACACTTGAAACTAATGTAACACTGTGTGTCAGCTCTAAGTCAATTTTTTTAAAAGTATGTGAATGACAAAATTAAGTAGCATAGAAAGAAAATTGTCAATAAGTCACTTCATTGAAATACTTAGAAAAGAAGAAGCAAAGTGTTGTAAATAGAAACAAAAATGATACAACAGAAGTAATTCCAAATATATTGGTACTTATAATAAATAGATCCTGATGGATTAAACCAAATATAAAATTTCACCAAAAAACAAAATCCATGAACTCAAGAAGATGTATATATGCCCATTTTCAAGTCTTGTAGCATTATTAACAGCCAAGATATGGAAACAATCAAGGTGTTCAATGATGTGGAGTGCCTGGGTGACTCAGTCATTAAGTATCTGCCTTTGGCCCAGGTCATGATCCCAGGGCCCTGGGATCGAACCCCACATCAGGCTCCCTGCTTGGCAGGAAGCCTGCTTCTCCCTTTTCCACTCCCCTTGCTTGTGTTCCCTCTCTTGCTGTGTCTCTCTCTGTCAAATAAATAAAACCTTTTAAAAAATTGTTCAAGAATGGATGAGTAAATGAAAGAAATTGTGTATATATATGAATATTATTCAGCCATAAAAAGGAATGAAATCTTATCATTTGCAAAAATATGGGTGGGCCTTGAGAACATTATGCTAAGTGAAATAAGTCAGAGTAAGAAATACCATAAAATCTTAATTTATGTGGAATCTAAGACAAAACAAAACAAAACAAGTTCATCAATACAGAGAACAGTTTGGTGGTTGCCAGAGATAGGCAGTAAGGGGATGGGCAAAATTGGTGAAAAGAGGCAAAAAGTACAGAATGATCTTTTTGTGCATTTTCAGAGAAGTCTTCAAAGAGATTTGTCATAAATTTCAAATCACTTGAACAATCACTATTCTGGAAGTACTTTAACTCAAGAATTTGAGCAGGTGTTATGTATTAGTCTTATCTCTATTGGCACTAAACATATTCCGTAATACCTGTCGATTTAATGGATTTAATAATACCAAGAAAGAATCACAAATCACAAATGGAGAGAAATACCTGCCAGCAATTGTAATGAATGAATGTTCCTTCATATTATCAAAAGTCCTTCTTTCTGCTAATGCATATCAGCTAATTTAATAGATGAGAGCAAAACTATACTTTTGCTTTTTGTCCATGGCACACAGTAGTTGTCAATCAGAGATGGTTTTGTCCCCCAAGGGACATTTGACAATACTTCCAATGTACAGGGCAGGACCCTCCTGCCCCTAACCACCTCAAAAAAGAATTATTGTGCCACTTTTCTTTTTCTGTTCATATATCTACCTAAAGAAAGTATGGGTTACTTATAGCATACCCTGAGACCCAGATTAGTATAAATACTTGCAGTAGACATGGAGATGTGATATCCAAATCCCATTCAAGGAAAAGACTGTTGTCCCAGCTGCCGAGAATACTGTCATGAAAGGGGCTCTGGTTGCTAGCTTTTCAAGGTTTGCTTCAGCAGCAGATGCTCTCCTCAGCAAAGCAATGCCCTTCCAGGGCTGGTCCAATGACTGATTACAGCAAGGATATAAAGGCCTGGCCATTTCGGCATTCCATTCCAATGGAATTCTGAAATTTCTGATGGAACAGATCAACTCCAGAGCTCCACTGGGAGGTCTGGCCAGTAATGCAGTTCAACTTCTACCTCTGCCCAGTGCCGTTTCCTGCCAAAGGTATTGACCCAGAATATACTTCAATGTATACTTCACTCCAGTCTCTGACTCAGCATCTGCTTCTAGAGAACCCAATCTGGGACAAGATAAAAGAACTTAAGAAAAAGGTTTTAGTGGGGGGGGAAAAAGTTCTCCTATGACTCCATATAGGATATACCCAGGAGGGGATTGTAGAGCCCACAGAACCCCTTGGGAAGAGTGATGAGGGAAAAAGACAGGGGACATGGACTCCATCTTAAAGCATAAAAAACTCTGCTATAGTTGCAAGTTGGAAGAGCTCCTAGACATTGAAGATGGTTTGTTCAAATGAAAAAATAAAAATAATATAATTATTACAACTCTAAAAACCTTCTAGATACCAGCAAAAGACCTCCTCTGTGTAAACTGTGAGATTTAAAAACAAAACAATGTAATATCGTGTCAGTGAAAAGAAAAGACAGGAGTGAACCAGTAGGAAGGAGCTGTGAGTCCCAGCACCTTGAGGTTCTAGGATGCCCTTCCTTACCTTTCCTCACCCAGACTGAGACATTTCTGATGACAAATCCACATTCTAAGAGGAGAGAGTACAATCAGAGGTCCTTTCTTTGGTTGATGGTAGTTCAGAAACTCTGGTGGAAATTCAAGTTAACAAGGGTCACAGCTTGGGGCACATCCTTCAGTGCCTTACAAGGGAGTGAAACTATGAAGCAACAGACCATTAACCATGGCTATTTTTAGCAGTGAATCACCTCAACATAGTAGAACCATAAAAGTTCAAATTTCAGAAGTGATTTTCATCTGTGAGAAATAAAGCTTAAATATACTCATTGTCAGGAGAGGATGGGCTACAGAAACTATTTAAAAGTTATTTGAAACTGAATGAAGACTTTGTCCATGGTTATATGCAAAGAACAATGTTTTATGGGTCATTATAACTTGTGTTCTTATGGAAACTCTTTTCTCAAAACCCAGTATTTTTCTATATCTTTGGTTTATCAGATAGGCATTTATTTTTGACAGATAACTCCAGCTTTACAATGCAGAACACTTCTGAAAATTTTATCTTAAATGAATCTTCATAAAAATAAGCATAAGTTTTTGCATTTGTCAGTTAGAAAATATTTAATGTCAGTGATATATTCAATAAATGAGCAGGTAAAGATGAGAAGAAATATACATGAATGTTTATTAAGCAATGTCAAACATGCAAAGCAGAGAAAAGTAGAGACCTTCTGGAATGCTGTTTTTTATACCCATTACCAAAGAAAGTCAAGTAAATAAGCATCAATCCAAGAATCCAAATGTCCAAATGTCTTAAGCAGCTTACAGTCAACAAAGCCATAGTTGTAACCATAAACTTAGCATTGTGGGGCTTGTGGTCCAACTGGGATGACTTTTTTTTGGAACAAGCCTGACCTTACAGGGTCACAGGTACACAAAGGCAGCCCTGTAGAGACCTGCACCTCTTCAGCCCAGGACAGTAAGTATGGGAGTTCAGTTGGAAAGAAGAAATGTGTGAAGAGAATGGACTGCCATCATAGAACTTAAATCTCACTGGAAAAGGAACAAGCAGAGGGAAAAAAAGGAAACAAAGAAAGTTTTTGCTAGAGATAATGGGGAACCAGGAAGTCATCTTAGAAAGATGAGGGAGAGGAAGTTCTAATTAAAGGAGTGGCATCACCAAATATGACAGCCTTTGAAAAAGAAAGTCAGACATTTCTTTTTTTTTTTAAGATTTTATTTATTTATTTGTTAGAGAGAGAGAGAGAGAGAGAGCAAGCACAGGCAGAGAGTGGCAGGCAGAGGCAGAGGGAGAAGCAGACTCCCTGCGGAGCAAGGAGCAGGATGTGGGACTCAATCCCAGGACGCTGGGATCATGACCTGAGCCTAAAGCAGCCGCTTAACCAACTGAGCCACCCAGGCGTCCCAGTCAGACATTTCTAATCAGAGAGTTTGAAATCTGTGGTTATATCACATGCGATCAGGTCTCTCCCATACAGACATAGATGCAGATTTAAAAATATAGGTAGATCTGCATAGATGTTTGCCACCTGAAATCTTATAAGTTTTCCATGGTTTCTAAGGATGCTAAGTATTTTTTGGGTAAATGACAAAACACGCAGAAACTGGCCTCTCATTATGAATTTTTACTTTTCTATATTCTGTTCTTGGTGGTAAAAGTAGAAAAGGATTTAGGAGATGCCATGTTAACATTTGCATTAATTCACACTTTCTTTGGAAGTTTAATCCTATCAGTCAGGAAATGCAAAACTTAAGGTTCTTCCATTTATGTAAATTTGCATGCCTTTAATTGGCTGCATTTTTAATTACTAAGGAGCAATTATTATTTTACTATCCCATTTTTACAAAAGAGCATGTTCAGTTCCCTTTGTAGCACCTAATTGTCATGTAGTTCATGGATTTTGAGCTCAGACTAGCTACATTACCATTGCTCAATGCAGAATACTGTTTAAAAGAGTGTACATTTTGCACATCCAAAATGACATGCATGCACAATGATTTCACAACTTACAATGCTAAATGAAGTTATAGAGCAATTGGAGAAAGCAGATTGGTAAGCCAGAAATCTAAAGCTTTTATAAATGCATGAATGTAGTCTCCAATTTATCTGCATCCCAGACCTCTCCATCTTCCACTATCTCCCTCCCCTTTGGGGATCTCAATGATCATTAACACCTCCACCAGAGAATATGCAAGTGAAAAAGTAAAGGCATGAAATTCAAATCAGTGTGTTACTTTTTAGTAGACCCTTAGAAAGTTTTATGGAGAAAAAGTCAAAACTAATAACTAAGCTGAGGTTTGGAGATTATGTTAGATCTTCTTCATTCATGCTCTTCCTCACTTGCCCATTAGCATAGATAATTGAAAGCTTTCTTCATATATCCTAGCACACTAACCAAAATGACATAGCTGTCATTTTAAGTTAAGGCCATGGAAAGAAAACAAGCTTTTAAATTACTACCAGAGGAACTATTACAGAAGTAAACTAAATTACTTCAAGGAAGCCAAAAGAACTAGTTACCCAAAGAAGTTATGGAATCTTCCCCTCTGAAGATTTTGAAAAGTCAAGTAAAAAACTCCTTTAATGAAGACCTGCTTGGAGACAGAGAAACCAAACTGTATTTTGTTAACAACCTATGCTCCATAGTTTTATATTCTCTCATTTTTAAAAATGTGCAAACTATGAAGTGTTTGAAAAGAGAAAATTTGTCTTGGCTTAGTTAATGACATAATTCAACAGCCTCCAATCTTCCTCAAACTGTGACTACACAAATTGATGGTTGTGTTACCTTTAAAATTCAGTGTATAGTGACCCTAATCTCCCCCTCCACAGAACAGTAATAGTATCTCCTAGGCCGATACATACAAAAATTATATATTCTGGTTTGTGAATCAGACACATTCTGTGCAGATCTCCACAACTGATGACTTCCAGAGAGCATGACCTGCTGAACTTGGTTCTCTTGGGTTCCTTAAACAGTAACGGATAGAACTTGAATATACTGCAGAAATGGCCCTGTCCCCAGAGTCATGCTCACTGTTTGCATGGCTAGTATGGAAAGTTTTGTCAGTTAACCTAAAGTTTAGGGATTCCTCTCCCCCAAAGATAAACAAAATCAAAAAAAAGAACTGCTTGGGCCCTAAACTTGAATTGATTTTATAGCTCTTAGTGATTTGGTCTTTGAATCTGTAAGAGAATTGTTATTTCTACCTCATGAAAAGTAAGCTTCAAATCAAGTTGCATAAGAAACTTTAGTCTCAGTGTATTGGAGTGGCAATATCTAGGCTCACCAACTTCCCTCTAGTTCCCACATGCTACTTGGCAACATGGTAAACCATTACCATTACTAACCAGTTTACACATTTCCTAAGAGAAATTATGGGGCCTCAATTCAATATTCTTAACTAAACAGACATTCACTGAATACCCATTGCCAGTACCTTTTTCATGTGAACATGACAAGGTCCCTTCTGTGCTTTGCTAGGAGAAATATAAGACACTTTGGGAACACATAGGAGATACTTGACTATGATTATGACACTTCAGGGATTAGGAAGGTTTTCTAGAGGAAGTGACACCCAAATTGAGACCTGAAAGAAGATCAGGAAGTTATCAGGTAGAAAAAGGAAACAGGTACATTTTGGGAAAAGGATTTTTGTATAATCCTTGTGCAAAGGATTATACACACAGAAGACCATGTTGGGCTCAAGGAATGTTACATGATTCTGTATGGCAGGGGCAAAGAAAGCAGTGAGACATCACTAAAGGGATGAGCAGGAGCCAGATAATAAAGGATCTGGGATGCCATGCTAAAGAACTGGAACTTTATCTTAATCGGGCTACAGAAAGTAATGAACTGGTTTTAAATAGAGGAGTAACACAATCCAGTTTGTGCTTTAGACTATCATTCTGAAAATTGGTTGTGAAAAAAGAGGCTGGAGCCCATCAAGAAAGATACAACATAATGTTGGATTGTAAAAAAAACATAAAAATTCCCTGAAGCAGAAAGAATCTGGTCTGGGCTGAAGTTAACAACTGGGTCAAAATGAGAGCCTTGAGGACTGTAGTACACAGTGAGGCTACAAGAGTAACTGAGGATGAATCCAGACTTCAGATTGCACAATGACTGCTTCAATTCTGATAGATATGCAGACCCCCTTGAATAGTCTTGGCATGATCCAGTTTTAGAACAATTCAAGGAGTGAAGCAAATGTTCTTTTGCATGACTGTATTGATGTGTGAGCTTTTCAAAGCCAGAGATCACCTTTCATTCATACGTGAATTTTTAGGACCTTACACCATATACATTTGGTAGATGCTCAGTAAATATTTATAGGTTGGTTAGTTAGAATTAGATGAATAGATAGGTGGGTGAATAAATAGATGAATCATTACACCTCAGGGATAAATGAGCTTTGGGTGAAATAATCTATCAGAACAAGTAAAAACCTAGGAATAAGCAGATAATCTAAAAATCCTTTGAAATAGGCGGTGGGACCCTCATCATGCTTTGCAGGAGCTAAAAGAGAAAATAAATCTTTTTCTCTCCAATGATTTCTACATCTTGATCCTCAACACTGTTTTCAGTGTTTCTCCCAAAATCTGCCATGTGAACCTATTGAGACAATGTTTCCTTCAAAACTATCTTCACTATGGGCTCCAATTTTCCCTGAGGAATAGGACAAGGGACATCCCTTCCTTGGGATCATTCACAAAACCCTAAATACAGAAAAGCACAGTGTTTTTAGGACAACCATGTATTCTTTTTCCCAGAATTCAACACCCCTTCTACACCTAAAATAAAACTCTTAGAACTAGTTCTTTAATTAGAAAGAATAAGTTGTTTCCTTGATTAATTACACATAGCAGAAAAAGACTATGTAGGAGGTAATAATTTATGGTAGCAATTTGAGGTGATTTTGTCATAAACTTTCCATGGTTTCATATTGTAGATTTTCGATAACATAATACTTTGTCAAAAAGGGAGGGGGATGGAGGAAGTAAAATAAATATTTAAGCCCAGAGAGATCATTCCAACAAATGTTCATTCTTAGATCATCTGTTCTTCATTTCATGATATACATTATAAACAACAGCCTCACTCCAACTCTCACATTGCTGCATACTTTAAAATTCAGCAAATATGTTAGCGCACATATATAATGTATTGTTGTAGTTTGCATTCACAGATAACACTACTAATGGAGTTGTTTGCCATATATATGGATAAGGTTAAAAATCTCAGAGGGAGAATAACAGTCTTGCCACATGGGCAGACTCATAGGAGGACTGTCCTATTTTTGTAGCTCTAGAGACCATTTTAGAACAAATCATTTCTCATGACTCTGTCTCTTTGCTCAATGGGTTACTAATGTCTTTGCTCTAAAAGAGCTACATGGATTTACTCACTGCCAAGTGGGTCTTTTGGCTGCTGCTATACCCAGAATATCTTAACTACATAGCAAAGCTTTAAATTATATTTCAGGATGTCAATTTAACATTTCTTCTGGAACCTGCAGTCTCCTGCTTCAGTTTTCCAAACAGCTGCTCAACTTTTTCTGTTTTTTGGTAGGGAAGCAATATGGCGTCAGCGTTAGCAAATACTTGCCCATGATTAAGGGGTTTTGTTTTTGTTTTTTGGTATTTCAGGACTTTTTTCTTTTTTTTTTTTT
>RCUC01147496.1:0-31180 GCA_003697995.1 Taxidea taxus jeffersonii | reverse complement strand
AAAAATTGAATCAATAATTAATAACCTTCAAAACAGAAAGCATCAGGTCTAGATGGGTTCACTGGTGAATTCTACCAAACAAGTCCTTACAATCTCTTTTGGAGCATAGAAACAGAGGGAATATACTTCCTAATTCATTCAATGAGGCCAGCATTACCCAATAACAACAAATACATCATAAGAAAACTACAGATCAATATCGTTCATGAACACAAATGCAAAAGTGCTCAATGAATTATTAGCAAATCAAATCCAACAAGGTAAAAAAAAGAATTACACACTTTGACCAAGTGGATTTATCTGCCTCAGGTATGTACAGCTGATTCAACATTTGAAAAATCAATGAACATAATCAATCACATTTATAGGCTAACACAAGAGAAATCACATGATCCTATGAATAAATTCAGAAAAAGCATTAGACATAATCTAGCACCAATTCATGATAAAAACTCTCAGTAAACTAAGAATAGAGGGGAACTTCCTCAACTTGATAAAGAATATCCACAAAAAGCTCACAGCTAACATCATACTTAAAAGTGACAAACTTGAAACGTCCCCAATAAGATCAAGTATAAGGCGGGAATGTCCCATCTCACTATTCCTTTTCAACATCTTCCTGGAAATTCTAGCTAATTCAATGAGACAAAAGAAGGGAATAGAAGGTATACAGATTGGGAAGAAAGAAATACAACTGTTTTTGTTTACAGATGACATGATCATCTATGCAGAAAACCTAAACAACATACCAGGGACACCTGGGTGGCTCAGTTGATTAAGCGGCTGCCTTCAGCTCAGGTCATGATCCCTGCGTCCTGGGATGGAGTCCCACATCTGGCTCCTTGCTCAGCAAGGAGCCTGCTTCTCCCTCTGCCTCTGCCTGCCTCTCTGTCTGCCTGTGCTTGCTCTCGCTCCTTTCTCTCTCTGACAAATAAATAAATAAAATCTTAAAAAAATACCAAAAAACTCCTGAAACTGATAAGCAATTATAGCAAAGTTGCAGGATACAAGAGTAATATATAAAAGCCAATCCCTTTCCTATATACCAGCAATGAACAAAAGGAATTTGAAATTAAAAACACAATACCATTTCTATTAGCACCCCAAAAAAGAAATACTTATGTATAAGTCTAACAAAACATGTAAAAATCTGTATGAGGAAAACTACAAAAGTCTGATTAAAAACAAAATCCAAGAAGAACTAAATAAATGGAGGGATATTCTATGTTCATGGATAGATAGAGTTAATACTGTCAAGATGTCAGTTCTTGGGACGCCTGGATGGCTCAGTTGGTTAAGCGGCTGCCTTCGGCTCAGGTCATGATCCCAGTGTACTGGGATCAAGTCCCAAATCAGGCTTCTTGCTCGGCAGGGAGCCTGCTTCTCCCTCTGCCTCTGCCTGCCACTCTGTCTGCCTGTGCTCTCTCTCTCTCTCTCTCTAACAAATAAATAAATAAAATCTTTAAAAAAAAAAAAAGATGTCAGTTTTTTCCAACTTGATGTATAGCTTTAATACAATCCCAGTCAAAATCCCAGAGAGTTTATTCTTGGATATTGACAAACTCATTCTAAAATTTACATGGAGAGGCAAAAGATTCAGAATACTGAATATAATATTGAAGCAGAACAAAGCTGGAGGACTGATACCACTTGACTTTAAGAGTTAATTATAAAACTATAGTAATCAAGATGTTGGGGTATTAAGTGTTTATAAGAATAGACAAATAGATAAATGGAACACAACAGAGAGCCCAGAAATAGAGCCACATAAATACAGTCAACTGATCTTTGATGAAGGAGCAAAGGCAATGCGATGGAGCAAAAACAGTCTTCAATAAATGGTGATAGAACAACTGGGCATTGTTCTGCACATGCAAAACCAAGAATCTAGATATAAACCTTACAAATGTCACAAGACATAATTCAAAATGAAGCACAGGCCTAGATGTAAAATTCAAAATTATAAAACTCCTAGAAGATACTATGGTAGAAAACTGGGTGATCTTGCGTTTGGGGATGATTCTTAGATACAACACCAAAGGCACAACCCACAGGGGAAAAAACTGATAAGCTGGACTTAATTAAAATTAAATACTCTGCTCTGTGAAAGACACTGTCAAAAGAATGCAAAAGCAAGCCACAGACTGGGACAAAATATTAGCAAAAGATACATGTGATATAAGATTGTCACCCCAAATATGCAAAGAACTCTTAAAATTCAATATTCAGAAAACATTCTGATTTTAAAATGTGCCAAAGAATTTAACAAATACCTCACCAAAGAAAATGTACAAATGGTAAATATGCATATGAAAAAATGCTTTGCATCATGTTATGCAAATTAAAATTAGAGAAAACTACAAAACCATTAGAATGGCCAAAATCCAAAACACTGACACCACCAAATGATAAGGATGTAGAGCAAGAACTCTCCTTCATTGCTGGTGGGAATGCAAAATGGCCCAGCCACTTTGGAAGACAGTTTGGTGGGGTCTGACAAAACTAAATATACTCATAACATATAATCCAGTAATGGCACTCCTTGCTATTTACCCAAAGGAGATGAAAACTGATATCCACACAAAACCTGCACATGGATGTTTATGGCAGCTTTCTTCATAACTGCCCAATTGGGAAGCAATCAAGATGTCCTTCAGTGGTGGTACTGAAAATAAAATGGGGTACATCTAGACACAGGATATAACTAAAAAGAAATGAGCTATCCAAGCCATGAAAAGACATGGAGGCATTTTAGAATTATATTACTAAGTGAAAGAAGCCAATATGAAAAGGTTACATACTATAGGATTCCAACTATATGACATTCTGGAAAAGACAAAACTATGGAGACAGTAAAAATGTCGGAAGTTGCCAGGGGTAGCAGAAGAGGGATGAACAGGCAAAGTACAGAAGATATTTAGAGCAGTGAAATGATTCTGTATGATACTATAATAATGGATACATATTATTATATATTTGCACAAATCCACAACAAGTACAATACCAAGAGTCTTGAGCTCTAACATAAACTATGGATTTTGAGTGATAAGGATGTATCAGTGTGTCCATCAATTGTAACAATGCACCACTCTGGGGGTGGGGATGTTGATAATGGGGGAAGCTATGTGTATGTGGAAGAAGGGGTATATGGGAAATCTCTGCACCTCTGCTCAATTTTACTGTGAACCTATAACTACTCTAAAAAACAAAGTTTATAAAACACACACACACACACACACACACACACACACACGCTCTTAGCCTCACCAAAGCCCACATAAGTACAAACTTAAAACCTCTCTCCCTTTGCTGAGATACAGAAAGAAGACAACAAAGGATCAATGGTGAGGAAACAGTCCTGAGAGGCATCTCCAGCTTGGAGGGATGAAATGGGGAAGGTCACTTAGGGTCAAAACTAGGTGGGCTCAACCATGCTCTAAACCCATTTAACCAGAAACAAAATTTTTATCCAGTTTTTCCGGTCTTCACTTGACTCATGGCATACAGTGGTTACTGGACCAGTTAGAAAATATTTTTCTAACTACTCATGTTTTATTTTCCTTCCTTCCTCCTCCTGTCTCTCGCTCTCTAATTACTTCTTTTTTGAATTTTCCTTACTTCCTTTTTTTTAAAAAATAACTTTATTTAGGCATGTTTTATAGGCCATGCAATTCACCCACTTCATTCATACAGTTCAATGAAACAATGTTCCTCAAAGCTATAAATTTCCTGTAGGAACTGGCCCAAGACCTGAGATTGCTACTCCAAGGACAGATTTTTTTTTTCTTTCTTTTTTTAATGGTTTAGGAGAAACATGGACAAATTCAAATCCTGGTTAGGCTATTTCCTAGCTGTATGCCTATGACCAAGCAAATCTCTTCAGCTTGGGTGCTGACTATGAGAATTAAAATGAACTAATCAAAATTAATTAAAATGCAAGAGGATTACCAGAAACCTCACAATCTGGCTGCTGGGATTGAATGTGGTCTGCAACCAGCTGCCTTTCGCTCTGATCACTTCCTACCAACACATGCAGATTGTTTTCCAGTCTTCAGCCTTGGGTTATTTACTCCAAATATTAACTGCAAGGGTGCTATGTTAACCAGTCATAGCATTTGAAGAACCACAATCAGATTAGACCTTGGACTAGTTTCCCGGGACAAGGGTTGGGACGCTCTTTGCTATTTGGTAGAGCATTTGGGCTTTGGAGTAAGGTCTCTGTTTTTCCCACTCTGCCATTTATTAACAATGTGACACACCTTAGGAAATTACTCCTTGTGCTCATTTTAGGATGGACACATTGACAGCTCGTGGCCCATAGAATTGCTGGGATGATAAGATAATAACATTTAAAACTTAAGGGAGCCAGCTCTGTGCAAGTCAGCATTTCATGTGTGTGACCTTACTGACTCTCCCATGGAACTATGAAATTGCTGCATCCATTAGCTCCAATTTATAGATGATCAACGTCCAGGGAGAAGTCATTTCTCACCTCCGAGGTCACATGGTAAGAGGCAGAGCTGGGATCTGAATCAACCTAGCAGTGGGCTTTGTCATCCACACTGACAGTCAGCCCACCAGACCACCTTCCTCTGCGCCAATGCCTCTTCGAAAGGGAAGAACATATATAGAACTTAGTAAAAATGCAGTAAGTGGTAATGGGGATATAATAAAAGACACGTCAATCTGCTCAGGCCTCATCAGCCTACAGAATTCACACAAACTCTAGTCACAGAAATTTCACTCAGTTACATGCTTGCCTATAGGACATGGGCCCCAGAGTCTCTCCAAGTTATTCCTGGGTGTCTCCTGGCCTTCCACACTGGCCCCTTGCTGAAGGCCCTGCCCTTAAACTGGGGCCTTACCCAGATTCTGTTGTGGGTGTCTTTTGTGCCCTTTCCCAGGGCCAAGACCTCTGGTCCCTAAGCAGAAAGGGGACACCTGGGCCATAAAAATCAACACAGTTGACTTGCACCCAGTATGTCTGCTGGGCTCTCCATCAACTGTGTCCTCTTATACTCAACACATGTTTCTTAAGCAACTGTTAATGCTTCTTGAATGGTGCTAAAAGACATAAAAATATGAAAAAACAAAAAGACATAAAACACTCAGGCAATCAGTATGTCCATCATGGTAACTTACAGCAGTTCTGGGACCCCTGGTCCTTACTAATACTAAGATCCCATACAAGACCAGACTTTCTTAACATAGTCATTAAAAGGAGTAAGGTTTATAAAAGACAAAGTTTTCTTACTGGTAGTGGTGTGCAGCTTAGGAAACTATCCAGGCAATTCTTTACTATAAATTCCAATTTACTTTATCTAAATGATCTGCTTTACATTTGGATTCTTGCCAAGGAAATATCTTAACTTTTGTTTTCCATCTATTCAAGGAAATCATTCGAACCTCACCTGGGCACTGCTATTCTAATCTGCCTTCCTAGCCATTACCAAGGGTTTTATCTGTGGCCTCTCAGGGAGTTTGGTCTGTTAGTTAACTCTACACCAAAATGTCCTTGTTTACTCTGAGGCAATTCATTCCTTAGAGGAATTTAGAAAACCAACCCCACTCTTCTTCCAACCAAGGAGACATAAGACCCAAGAACAATGATGTGTCCAGTTACCATGGTGACACATGGGGAGACTATTAGATAAGGTATTTCTAGGAAATTAAAAATGGCCTACATAAATTTTATGAAAACTGAAACATGAAACTAGTTATTTTTCTTCAGCTTTAAACTTATTAAGGTAAAGGCAAAAGCAAGACTTCCATTCAGGAGGAGAAAGGGAAAAGCACTCAGAACTTTGAAGCAAGCCTGTGTGAGGGGGACAGCTGTTACTCAGTAACTCCTTGCCACCTGTGGGAAGAATTCCTGGGACCTACAAAACCGGTTTAACCAAACTTTGACTTTCTAGGACCTTCCGTTTAAAAGGATTATATATGATTATGCTCCAATATTGCTTCCAATTCTTACAGCAGCTGAATATTCTTTTAAAAAATCAGAGAAGACAACAAAGAGGTAGACAATTTTCAGAAAAAAAATGTATACCGTGAGACAGTAGCAAAATCTGAAGGACTCACATTTCCTATTTAAACTCTTCAAAGAGTAATATATAGGACTGTGTCTAAGGCCTTCGGGAAGTTAAGTTTATTTTCATTCATTGAGAGTTCAGAGCCCTGTATCATCTCTTGGCGAGGAAGGTCAGAGAACCAGCACACAGCATAAGCACAGAGAGACCTGGAGCTCCAGGGGAGACTGAAGGTCAACAGCAATGTGGGGTGAGGCCTTTGGGAGGCTTAGTGTGTGATATATTTTTTTAAATATTTTATTTATTTATTTGAGAGTGAGAGAGAGCATGAGAGCAGGAGGGTCAGAGGGAGAAGCAGACTCCTTGCTAAGCAGGGAGCCAGAGGCAGGACTTGATCCTGGGACCCCAGAATTATGACTTGAGAACTTTGGGCCTGGGGCCTACCACTCTACTTTTAAAAGCCCTTCAGGTAATTCTGATGACTGCTACCATTTGAGAGCAACTGGCTTAATGAATTACTGAGTTAAAGGTATTGAGACCCCACTCCACCTCCCCCCTTAAATGGTATTGAGAACAAAGGATGTAATTCCTATCACCTCTATATGAAGGAAAGGGTATATTAGTTTCCTATTGCTGCTGTAACAAATGATCACAAACTTAGTGGCTTAAAACAACACACATTTGTTTTCTAATAGTTCTGGAAGTCAGAAGTCCAAAATCAGTCTGACTGGGCCAAAGTTGTCAGCAAGGGCTGGTTCCTTCTGAAGGCTCAGGGGAGAATCCTTTTCCTTGCTGAAAGGCTCCTGGAGAATGCCCTTCTTCCTTGGCTCATGACCCCTTTCCCATCTTCAAATCATCCCTCCCCCAACCCCACCACATTGCCTCCTGTCCTAACTTATTCTACCGCATCCCCCTCATAAGGGCACTTGGGGTTACAGGGACCCATTCAGGATAATCTCAAGATCCCTAACTTAAACACACCTGCAAGAATCCCTTTTGCCATGAAAGGTCAGGTTCTGGGGATTAGAATGTGGACATTTTGGGGAGGGTGTTATTCTGTCTCCCATAGAAGGAAGATGAAAACATGCATTTTCATCACTCATATTCACATAAGTCAACACCGTAATGATGTCTCAAAAACGAATGCAAGTGATTACTATGGGGAAACAGGGTGAAAGGAAACAGGTGGGAGCAAGGACTCTTTCCCCAAAGTATACTTTCTATCGCTTTGAGCTTTTGGCCTCCCAAATACATTACCTATTAGAAAATGTTAACACTAAATAACAACAAGAATAAGAGACCTTTTTAGTAACTTTTGGCTGTTGGAATTGCTCTGCTTGAACATGGCATGTCAGAGGCTAAACCACTGGCAACTTTGGAGTTGGAGAAGTTATACATATGAAGAGAAAAGCGTCCCAGTGGTGATGTGGTTATTAGAGGAAAAAGAAGTAAGATACAAGGACACTCGTTCTCACGAACAGAACAAGACAGGCACTAAGTCATAGATGAGGAGCTAAGCTCAGCCTCTAAGAACATTATGCTCTGATAGTTAAGCAGGACAACTAACAATTTGAGAACTAGCTTCAAATGCCAGGGAAATCACTTAGATGCAGTTAAAGAATCATTTGCATACAAACATTATGTGTAACACTGGGAGCTGCTTCTCCTTCATTATTCAGTACTTAAACTCTTCTGTTCCCCCAGCTCAACTTTCTGCTGACTTTCATTGGCAACTAACTCCCAGGCAGGTGTCTCCAAGGATCACTTGGTACATGCTCTGCACCCCCCTCAATAGTCCAGAATTCTCACTCTTCCATTCTTTTCACCAATTCCCCAGAGAGCCAGCCAGCATGGTCACTCCAGGTCCCACATGCCAGCTGACTCTGGCGACTCCTGACACAGGGCAAACAAAGCTTCAAGTGTGAGCATACTACTCACTTGCATTTACAAGTTTTTGATTACTGTTCCAACAGAAGCCATCTGGCCTTTTTAATGCCATTTATGATACACAGTCTATGTCAGTCCCGTGCTTGTTGAAGGGTAAGGGAGGGGCCATGAAGATAAACCAAGACATGGTCCCGGCCCTCAAGTTAGAGCCAAGTAGAAACCACCAATACAGAAATACCTAAAATGCACTAGTGCCATAAGACAGGTATGAATAAAGAGCTAAGGAAAGACATGTGTGGAAACAATTCTTAAGTCCTAGAGAGCAAAAGAGACATGTTGAAGTGGGGTTTTTACAGGATATGCGGAGTCTGCAAAGTAGACAGGGAATGGCAAGCCAACCCAAGGCACGGGAAGAGTGTGAAGTGTGCAAGTACACCGTCAATGCGCCGCATGTCAAGGCAGAACAGACAGAGCTACTTAGGAAAGGCTGTGATGGCAGCGAGGACTGTGGAGGTTCTCCTACAGGTAATTGGGGTCCTCTAGAAGAGTGTGTCGCTGGTCAGATATGTGTCTGCAACATAATTCCAGGGAAACTGTGGAGGTCTTTATGAATTTAGTAGAATTTACTAGCAACTGGGTAACCTGGGGAGGGACTGTGTTATATAGTGCATACCCCATTTTCATATTATGATTGCCTTGTCTTTTTCTCTCTTCTATCTGGCCTCCTCTGCCCTGGAAAATTAAAAAAAATTTTTTTTTCTTTTTTAACTGAGATACAGCTGACATGTAACATTATCTTTGTTTCAGGTGTACAGATAATGATTCAATATCTGTAGATACTGTAAAATGTTCACCACATTCTAGTTACCATCCATAACCACACAGTCATGGATTTTTTTTCTTGTGGAGTATTTTTAAATCTACTCTCTTAGCAACTTTCAAAGAGACAATACAGGATTAACTAGTCACCATACTGTATATTACACCCAATGATGACATCTTATAACTAGAAGTTTATACCTTTTGACCTCCCTTTACTCATTTCACCCATCCGCAACCCCCAAACTCTGCCTCTGGCAAAACCCCGATCTGTCCTTTGTATCTATGAGCTTGGTGGTTCTTGTTGTTGCTGTTGTTTTAAGATTCCACATATAAGTGAGATCCCATGGTATTTGTCCTCCTCAGTCTGACCTATTTCACTTAATGTAATGTTCTCAAGATCCATTCATGTCACAAAAGGCCAGATTTCATACTTTTTTATACCCGAATAATATTCCATTGTATATATACACCACATTTGCCTTATCCCTTCACCCATTAATTGAGACTCAGGTTATTTCCATGTTTTGGCTATTGTAAATACTGTTGCAATAAACATGGAGGTGCGGATAGCTTTTCGAGTTAGTTTTTTCTTTTTCTTTTTTTTTTTCCAAATACCCAAATGTGGAATTGCTAGATCATGTGGTAGTCTCATTTTTAATTTTTTGAGGGACGTCTCCACTGTTTTCCATAGCGGCTGCACCAATCTACATTTCCACTTGCATTTCTCTGCTGAGCATCTTTTCATGGGCCTGTTGACCATGTCTATGTCTTCTTTGGAAAAAAAAAATCTCTGTTCAGATTCTCTGTCCATGTTTTATTTTGCTTTGTTGCTACTGAAATGTATCAGTTCTTTACATATTTTGATATTAACTCATTATAAGTTAAATGATTTGCATTTTCTCCCCTTCAGTAGCTTGCCTTTTCATTTTGTTGGAAACTTCCAACTTCTTAACCCTTTATTGTGCAGAACAGCTTCTCTACTTCTCATCTTGGCTCCAGCAACATTTAAGCCCACAGGGCTTAATGTTAAACAATTTTCAAAGTATTTTTCTAAATAAAGACAGTTATTTTGTGAAGAGAAATTCTGGTATCAGCTGGTAAAGGTAATATAAATGTCTTTATCTGATCTCAGGCATCTACAACCTCAGCAATATTCTACATACTTTATGTGTAATGGAAATTATCTGTGAAACATAATTATGCTTGAGAAACACAGGCAATATTACCAAATTTATTCCAACATTTCAACATCCGAGGTAAAATAATTGCAGGACTCTGCGTTAAGCTTGTTTTAAAAAAGGTTTATTTGTTACAAAATGTTAAATACTAAAACTAAAAACATATAAATTCAGGTCAGGCTATATTAAAATACACACATACCCTTCTTAGCAAAATTATTAAAGATTGAATTAAACAGATGCTTTAAATAAAATAAAGTACTCTCAAGGAAATTTTGTTTTTCTAATTAAGTATGTCAATGTAGTGTAGTTTTTAAAATTGGAATTGAAAAGTTTAGCTGTCTTGGAAGTTCCATTTATCCAACTGTTCGGTTTTCTGCCACTGCCCAGTGTGAAGCTGTCAGGCTCTCTGGACAGGGTGAATTTCACTTACATTACTGAAAGTTCTATTTTATAAGCCTATTCTCTTATAATAGGAACAGAGAACAGTCAGAAGTATACAAAGGGTTAGATAAGGTGAAAACCTGGCCCAGAAAGAAGAGGCCTTAATTCTATCACATGGTATCTTGTCTAATTAAAATGATTGGTAAATATATTGAAGCAGAAATGAACACAAAGCATACATTCATCTAGAAATAATCTTTCAATTAAAAAAAACTCAAAAAGAGCACTCATTTCTCTGAGAGAGTTTGTAAGTACTTCTAAATTTGTTATTTTAAACTGAGTTAATTCAAAGGTACTGAAGAGTCTAGGTTTAAAAACTAATTTGATTACTGTTCTGACTAGCTCTGAAAAGCCACGACATCAGGGTGCTGGAGTCACTCACACAGGTGGTAAAGGACTTTTCATAGTAAGATCTACATGTTCAACCCCCACGGAGCCCCAGCTTTCAAATTCAACTTCCACTCAGGTCAAACAACCTCAAAAGTATCTATGGTCTATGTAAATGTGAAATAGTATTTTCAAGCAAATTCTCTGTTTTGCTTTAGAACTTAATGTTTTTTCAATTTCCTAGATCAAAAGTTACTGATTTAGAATTTTAAGTGCTGTAATTCACATAGGGGAAAGACTACTTTAAGAAGAATATAAGGCTATCATTGTGTTTTAAAAGATCTCAGATGTGATGAATTTCTAGAAATCTACTATAGTATTAATTCTTTACAATGTTTATCCTTACCAAGTGGGATTTGCCAAGAGTTGATTAACTCAAGTGGTTAAAATACAAAAACCATAAAATGCATTCCGGTAATCTGCAGCAACACAATCTAATTAAAGTCAGGGTTCTTGGAAGATATACATAGGGTGTTTTTACTGTTTTACTCTAACAGTGTTGACATACATCCAAGGACTAACTATATAGCAGTATGTCTAATACTGTAGTATAAAACTATTTAATCAAACCTTTGAATAGCTGGAAAAACTCGATGTTCTTGAAAGTCATTAGAAATTAGAAGAAAAATATATCCCAATACTGAATTACAGATGAAAATGATGTTAACAATAAATAGTAATCTGGTTTTCCATCTCTCAGTTTATGAGCTTCCGATGTAATTATTTCTGTTGACATGTGATACAAGAGAAACTATAGTTCTATCCCAGTACCATTTTCTCTCTATGTACCCAGTCTTTGATTTATAACCTTTCTCTTAACTTACTGGGTTATCTTGAACGACAAGATTCCTGCTACTCCTCATTAAATAATCTTGCGGTCCTCAGAAAGAATTCAAACAATTCAAGCCACTGGTCTCCTAAGCTTAGTAAGTACACGAAACAAAACAACTCTTAAGCCACTGATTACAATTTCTCTAGGAGGCAACTCTTCCTAGGAGCATCTTTATAAATGCGTTTTAAATTCACACTGGTCAGTTGCTTTTACCAACATCCTGGTCTTAGAATGAGCATTTTTTCCACTGTGATAGAGCCAGAACTGTGAGTGTTTTAAAGCTGAGAAACACAAGGCATGTGTCCCTTGCCCACTGAGGTGGCAACGGAGAACTACCCCCACCCCCCACCCCCACCGCAAGAGGTCCTCAAGGTTGGGAAACCCCTCCTGATCTCTTCCCTCCAGCAAGCCTCCTTCTGTTCCCTTCATGTCAGTGCCTCTTTTTTGCTTTCAGCAAGAATGATGGTTAGCAAGAAAATATAGTACATATCCTGCTAGGAGACACACATAATTTGGGGAGCCCAGTATAAGGTGAAAATGCAGGGCCTTTCTTTAAACATTATTAAGAATTTCAAAATGGCAACAGCAGAGCCTTGAACCAAGCCCGGGGCCCTGTGTGACGACACAAGTTACACGGTTGCAAAGCCAGCCCTGTTTAGGTTTCCTGCCCAATCAGAATCCCACAGAAGAGACAGGTGGCTCAGGTGGGTTGTCCACATTAAAAAAAAAAAAATTTTTTTTCATGATGGTTCAAACACTGTCACTGATTTGAAACCATGTGGCGTTTCACTTTCAAAATCCCATGCAAATTTCTATTCCTAAAATTTCAGATTGATCAGCTTTACCCTAGATTTTTTGTATTGAAATAGTCATACTGGGTCTTTAAAATGCCCCTTATTTTAATACAGCAATTAATCAGACACAATGAAAATTTTTAATTAATACTACATGATTTTGTTTTTAAATTTAAACATTACTTAACTGAGAGGGGTATTAATATCACTAAAGCAACAGGGCATCTTAAAGGGAAAAAGAAGCTGTAGGACAGCTTTACATACTAGGATGGTGGAGCCTTGGTTTTAGCCTATGGTCTATTTTGTTCCCTTTTAAGATCACAGTAGTAGTTTTTTTCAGAGAACTAACAAACACACTAAGCTGTATGGTAATTTTTTTTGACGCCCATTTTGGTTTCAGTCACAGAATTTTACTGGAACACAGAGGTATCCCATTCTTCTTCTTCATAATGATAATAATAATAATAATAATAAAAAGCATATGCATATAACAGCTCTGGGTTACATTATTAAGCAACGACATTTCCGGGAGTGAATATACTTCCTGTATTCCGCAAGCTGCTTCAAGTACATATTCGAAGGCCATCTGTGCTTTTCAACAAAACTGCGTTCTTCCACTAAAATTTTTAGAAAAAGAATGTTAATTGCATATCTTTTATTTTGGATCAAGTTTAGATATTAACTATTACTGATTTCCTATTTGATAGAGGAGTTCTGAGCTCGCCTATATATCCCCTACCTTTCCCCCAATGCTTTTGGTTAAAAAGCATCATCAGGATTTCAATTATTACGTGATTTGCAACAATACACTGCTTCATCAAGTACTATGCATATTCTTTTGCTTTTTCCAAATGCGACTCATTTTTCTTGGAGATAACAGACTTGTTTTTCATTTAGTTTTCTTTGTAGCCACCTCACCCTCCCAAACTCTAAGGCCCTCTCAAGTCTATCTTCCGCCCAGCCACAGTCACTGGGCAAGCTAACCACTCCTGAGGCAGCTGCTGGCCCCTTCTCCTCACAGCCCCACACTCTCCTGCTTTCTAGGCCTGCTTCCTGCTTCTGTGTTGGATCACTCTGCTCTTGGACTCCAGGCCCTTCACTCAGTTTGTTTTTCCCTTCTGATGAAGAACAACCTTTATTAGCTCCCTGAAAGAGCGGGGTACATCTGAAGTATTTTTGAGACCCTGTGTGTGATGAAATATCTTTATCCTCCTCACACATGATTGATAATTGGTTTGGTACAGAATTCTAGGTGGAAAACTTTTCTCAGAATGTTGAAGACAGAATTCCTCTGCATTCTAGTTTCCAAGGTTATTAAACACTCCTCTACCATTCAGATTTATAACTCTTGGCAAGTCATCTGTGTTCTTTTAAAACTTTCATATTTTTCTATTTATAGTTGGTGTTCTTGCACGTCCCAGGGATGGACTTTGTTCACTCATACCGCTGAGTGCCTAGCAGGTCCTTTCAGTCTTAAGACTTGGATCCTTCAGGACTAGGATAATCTCTTGTATTACTTCCTTGATATTTTCCTCTTCACTTTTATTCTACATTAACTTCTTTAACTCAGATACTTCATCTCCTGGATTGAGCCCCCAATTTTTTTTAAAAAACTTTCTCTCCTCTTAATCTTTTTGTCTCGCTTTTTGGAAGATGTCCTCATCTTTATCTTTCAACTTTTATGTACTTGTTTAAACTTTTTTCTTTATTTAGGGTTTTTTGTTATTGTTGTTTTGTTGTTGTTTTTTGTTTTTTTGCTACCAAGAACAACTTTTTCCAAGAACAACTTTTTGTTTTTGGACTGTTTTCTACACTATAATAAAGCATACATAACATAAAATTTACTATCTTAACAATTTTTAGGTATATAGTTCAGTATTGTCATGTACATTCACATTATGGTACAACTAATTTCCAGAACTCTTTTCATCTTGCAAAACAAACTCTATACCCATTAACAACTCCTCATTTCTCCATCCCCCCATCCCTGGCAACCACCATTCTACTGTCTTTGTGAATATTGCTTCTTTTTAAATAAAATTCTCTCCTGCTTTATGAATTTGTATCTCTTATTCATTGGGTATATTAATTTCAAGATTTTTAAAGGATTTTTTCTATTCTTTGTTCCTCTAAATTCTTTCTCTTCTGTTTTATCAATTTTATTTTGGTTTTGGTATCTATCTTTCATGTTAGGTATTGCCTAAAATATCTGAAATCCTCAGTTATATCCTTACGTTTAAGAGTGAGATACTAGATAGCTGTTTGGGTATCTTGTGGTCATGGGTAGGACTTACTGACTATTGGAATAATTGAGCAGATATCTGTTGGGTTCACAGACAGAATTTCCAAATGATTGCACCTACATATTTTTTTCTCCAGGGCCAGAGAAAGATGCTCAGAGTGTGGGAGTCAAGGCAGCAATACCTGGTGCCGGAATTCTAGAACCTGGACATAGGAAGGAGGTTGGTGCCTTACTATACAATGTGTACACGTTCGCATGATCTCCATGTTTTCACTTCAGCTTTTTTTTTTAAGATTTTATTTATTTGTCTGACAGAGAAAGAGCAAGAAAGGGAACATAAGCACATGGAGCTGGAGAGGGAGAAGTAGGCTCCCCGCTGAGCAGGGAGCCCCATGTGGGACTCGATCCCAGGACTCTGGGATCATGAACTGAGACGAAGGCAGACGGTTAATGACTGAGGCACCCAGGTGCCCCTTCAGTTCAGCTCCTTAACCTAATCTCAGCTATACCTGGAGTTTGTGATTCTAGAACTCTTTTGCTTTAATTTCTCCAGGAATAAATCTCCCATCTCCTACAATGATGAAGGAGAAGGAGTTGCCTGCCCGAGTGGGATGGAGTGTAGCAAGTTCATAGTTCATAACTTTCTTCTTCTTTTTTAAAAAGATTTTAACAATCTTTAAATATTTTATTTATTTATTTATTGTAGAGAAAGAGCACACATGAGCCAAGGGAGAGGGAGAGAATCTCAAGCAGACCCCATGCTGAGCGCAGAGCCCAACAGAGAGCTTGACACCAAGACCAAGACCCAGGCCAAACCCCAGAGTCTGATGCTCAACTGACTGAGTCACCCGGGCACCCCTTTCTTCACACCTTTCAACCAATTCTACTACTTTCAGCCCCAAGCCTTATTCTGTTTTCTGAAATACCTGGTCCCTCACATTTCTAAGGCTTCTTGGTACTCTGCTGAGTGAGTCAACTTGCTTCTCATCAGCATTCCCTTCTGTGGGTACTTAGCTTTCCTTCTGTTAAGTCAGTTCCCACTTCCCTATCTACTGTTTGACCGCATATATTATAATTTGGACTAATGAGGTCATGATCCAGGCTGCAGGACTTGGACATAAAGAAACGATCTAGCAGCTCAGGGAAGTTAGTTGTAGGGTTCGTTAGTAAGTAAACATGACACAAGACTACTCTCTTGGTTAAAATTTTAAAAAAGAGAGAGAAAAGTTATTACAGATGAGCTCTGGCAGCCAGCAAAAACCAAAACAAGACAAAAAACTCCACATATATAATATGTAACATAACATCGAGCTAAATTAAATCGCGAGAATAATGAATCCACAAATGCCAAGAGTAACTTATATTCCTATGAATTGCTATTTGTGTTCAAAAGAGTCCAAATATAAAACATACCTAACCCTGAATGAGTTCTTCAACTGAGTTCTGCTGTATCAATGCCAGCATTAACACAACATCTTGTCTAGTCTCACTTTTCAATTCCTAAACACCTCTAAAGAAGAATTCTCAGGTAAGAGAAAACGGTTCATAGAATTCCAACGATAACTGGGTAATTTTTGAAACTGAAGATGGGAAATCATTGAAGGGAGCTGTAAACAGTGACAAGAACCCTTCCAATTTCAAGCAGCCACGTGAGGCAGTTCAAGTGAGAGACAACAGGGAGGAGAGCGGACTAGGACCTTCGGGAGGACACATGCTCCTGTAAATGGGATGAGTTACTGCTCAGGTCCAGGTTGCTTCCACACGGGAAGGGGCCCAGGACAGCCAGATCTTCCAACTTTTCCAAAGAGGCCAGAAATTTGATTTTTAAGATGTGCCATGTTATAATTTTGAAATGATGACACTAAAAAAAGGTAATACCGTGTGGCCCAAATAAAACCCCATTGGCAGACTGTATTTAGTTCCTTTCAACCCCCAGATTCCCAGCTTGTGACCACTCAGTTAGACTATCTAATTCTTCCCTATCCACCAGGGGCTTTTGTTCTCTGCCCCCAAGGACACATCACAGCAGGTCCTGAACATAAACAGGTGCCAATGAACTGCAACATTCAGAAGATGTTTCTAGTTCTCATCAAAGGAACAGACGACAATCAAGAACACAGCCTCATCTTCTTACCCTTCCTTCTCAAATCACACCCTGGAGTCCGGCTTCTCACTATGCCAGGTGGTCATAACACACTTTATAGTCAATTGTGCAAGTAATAAAATAAAATAAAAATTTATAACTCTAAGGATTTACAGAGCACTTTCTCCTAAGCTTGTACTAGTACTCCATGTGTAGCATTCATCTATAGAAGAGAGTAAATGGAAAGTAATCTTATTTCTCTTTTACAAATGAAGGGAACCTAAGGCAGCATAACAAAGGTGGTTTTAAAATCACAATGTCCACTTGTTTCATTTTTTAATTGATTTCTTTAAAAAAAATGACTGTATTAGAATGTCCCTACTAATGGCAAGAAGCATGCCTTCTCTTTATGAATGGAATTAGTTTCCTTTCTTGCACAGAGCAGATAGTTAGTAAATATCTTTATTCTGCTTTACTATGTTTCTCTACTGCACTAACATTTAAGTTCTATGTAAGAAGGCTCTCAATCAATGATAAAACCTATTCCGAAGCTGACTACCTGAAGATGAAGGCTCTCAATAGGCATATGATGTTTGTCAGCCAACTGAATATATCTGCCAAAAATAGACTGTTTCCTGGTTTCCTTATCTGTCCAAGAAGATGAAAGAAACCAGAGACTTTCAAATATTTTAGCAGCAGATTATCTTTTACAAGTAAAATTTTAAGAGAAAAGCAGATAAAATAGAAAATAAAAACTACAGGCTAAAGGGCCAGGGGGGTCTAAGAATGACAAACTTCAGCCTTCTCTTCTTCCTTCCCTCCTCTTCCCTCAGCCACTCCCTGCCCTCTGCTGCCACCTCAGAAAACCTTCAGGTGTCTCTATGGACATCCCTGCTTAGAGTTTAAAACTACTTAACTAGGCTGTTTTTTTTTTAAATTATTCCCTGAGCCTATTCTAAGTAACACGAGCAAACCATCATATCTAAACTGACCGTCTACTCTGATGACTATTCTGTTCTCATTTTCTTTCTTCTTATGCAGCATTCAGGAGCTCACACTTTGATTGGTTTTAATCTTCACAATTTACCTTAAAGATCACATTATATACACTCTCTGTTCAGTAAGTTTTGCAACATATTCTGACCAATTAAAAAACTATTATTCCCGGGGCACCTGGGTGGCTCAGTGGGTTAAAGCCTCTGCCTTCAGCTCAGGTCATGATCCCAGGGTCCTGGGATCGAGCCCCGCATTGGGCTCTCTGCTCGGCGGGGAGCCTGCTTCCCCCTCTCTCTCTTCTCTCTGCCTGCCTCTCTGCCTACTTGTGATCTCTGTCTGTCAAATAAATAAATAAAATATATATTTAAAAAAAAACTGTTATTCCTGAGGAATATAATGGATTCCTATAGAGATATACTTAAATAAATGTACATATCAGAACAATTGAACTACACATTATAAATAATAAATGGCAATTACAATTTCCTTCACAAGAAAAAATTTTAAATCTATACTGTTAAAATTTTGCTTCTGATTTAGGTAGTTAAAACCAAAATATTGTTTGTCACAATCAAATTCCACCTGAGGCCACCTTATCGCTTTACTTCAGAAAAAAAGTCACCCTTAAAAATGGATGGGAGCTATAAAACAATCATTAGAAAGCTTCTTGTGTAACACATGTCAAGCTGTAAGTTAAAAGTAAGTTAAAAAGTAAGCTGTAAGTTAAAAGTCAATTACCACTCTGTATAGTTAAAAGGAAGGTATTACACTGACTTTTTTTTTTTACTTTTGGTTTTATAACAACCACTATTCATACAAACTACCTCTTAAACCTAAGAGCAAAGAATGAGTTTTCTTTTTAAAACAGTAATTGGGAACCTACCTGAAAGATCCTGAAATTCAGGCTTTTGGCTGAAGATGAGGTAGTTAGTAGCAATGAAATGAAGCAGCCAGGTTGAAAGGCAATCCGAGTGGTGAAACTGCAAGAAAAATGGAAAGTGAAACAATGTTGTACTAATAACCATCCAGACATCCAGACAATGAACAGGTGGAGAGAATGATCTGGCAGGATTTGTGGAGAGCGGGACTCCTTATACTGACTGTGTCCGCATGTGATGCAGCCTTCTGCCTACTCTGAGAGCAGAAAGGAAAAGGGAGATTATTTGCACGTAATAATAAAATTACATCAGTGAAGAGACCAAATCGAATGAATAACAAGCCACTGGTGCTGGAGCATCTCAATGTCTTGAACAGAGGCATACTTCATCAGTGGTTAAGAGACTCTTTGAGGTTCTTAAGGATTTCCTTTAAGCTTTTAATCTAAGGTCATGGCCGTCACTAACTGCTCTTACAGCTGTGTAACACAGATAAGATTATGGTTAACAAAGGTACATCCTTGGCCATATCTAAACAAGTTCACCTAAAGGGCAAACTGAAATATATTTTGTGGAGGAAATGTCATCAACCTAAGGGTATGGGTTTCCATGTGTACATATGTCTATGAGAAGGTTATGTCTGAGCAGTTGCTTTTATCTAGGATGTAGTTAAAAGGATGCTTTTAACTAGATGTAGTTAAATGCTCTTATAGTGAGCAGGATTTCCAGCACATTTCTCATTCTGAATTTCAATAGCTAATGGAAGGGAAATTCAGAGCACCGTGGCCATGACATCCTCACCTTGGTGCCAGTCATCTAGTGATGCTCACCGATCCATCTAACCACTCAACTCAGACTACATAACGTGCTGGCAGGCCACTTTGATACATGAGTATGGTTCTTTTTTTATTATTGTGGTTAAAATACACAAAACATAAAATTTACCATTTTAACCTTAAGGGTACCAGTGGCATTAAGTACATTCACATTATTATGCAACCATCATCACTATCTATTTCTAGAATGTTTTTATCATCCCAAATTGAAACTCTATACTCACTAAATAATAACTCCCCTTCTATCTCTTCCCCTAGTCCCTGGTAACCACTATTCTATTATTCTCTCTTTGAAATTGACTATTCTAGATACCTCACAGACGTCGACTTATACAATAGGTATATTTGTTCTGTCTGGTTTATCGTACTTAGAATAATGTCCTCAAGTACCATCCATGTTGCAGCATATATTACATCATCCCTTTTTAAGACTGAGTAATATTCTGGGGCACCTGGGTGGCTCAGTGGGTTAAGCCTCTGCCTTTGGCTCAGGTCATGATCCCAGGGTCCTGGGATCGAGCCCCACATCGGGCTCTCTGCTCAGCAGGGAGCCTGCTTCCCTTCCTCTCTCTCTGCCTGCCTCTCTGCCTACTTGTGATCTCTGTCAAATAAATAAAATCTTAAAAAAAAAATTTAAAAAAAGACTAAGTAATATTCCACCGTATGTATATACCACATTTTATTTATCCATTCATCTGTTGATGGACATTTAGGTCATCTGCACCTTTAAGCTAAATATAGCTCTTTTAAGGAAACTCAAAAGTATTATATATAAGAAATAATGCTAAATTGAAAAAAGATTTATAACCTCAAATCTTAAAGAAGAAACTCATGCATTGCTCTTTTAAAAAGTTATAATGTGGGAATATTTTCACATGTTAAATCCACAGGTTCCTCTAATTTTCATTATATAAAATCAGAATTTTTGAATGGTAAGATACTTTATGGCTCATCAGATCCCACATCACATTTTACCAATTTCTATTCACCTTTACTTTAAGCCGATAAATGTGAGTGATCTCGAAGAGATAGAACAAGAATGTACAGCTATTTTAACAGAAGCCACTAGCACGATCAGATGATTAACCCAAAGCAGATAACTTACAAAGAAAAGTTCAGGACATCACCTAAGGGCTGTGACTTTAAAGAAAAGGACCATCACAGAAATGAATAGCTAGCTACAGAAACATGGTTAAAATGCAGAATTTTATTTTTGACCAAGATTCAAGCTATCATAACTGTCACACACAAGCACGAGTGGGGGAGCAGAGGAAGAGGGAGAGAGAATCTTAAGCAGACTCCCCACTGAGCATGAGCCCGAAGCTACTTGGGGGCTCAATCTCACAACCCCAAGATCACAACCTCAGCAGAAACCAAGAATTGGATGCTTATCTGACTGTGGCACCCAGGCGCCCCTGAAGAAGCAGGTTTAAACTGAAATAAACAACAAAGTAAAAAAGAAAGGCTTTGAAAATACCATAAACACAATGCATTTAACAGTTCTGTGAAGAATAATAGTGGTGGAGAAAATACCCAGAAACTCACAAGGAAAAGATCAGAAAAGTGGTGGAGTGAAGCAGCCAAATATTAACGTACAGATTATAAGATATTGAGTTTTTATAAGTAAGATATTGAGTTTGAAACTTTAATATGGTTAAGAGGACTTCAGAGGAATCACAAAAGTGTGGCTAGATAGGGCAGAAAAGGGAGCAGAGATAAGGAGATGTCTACCTGAGTTCAAAGGACTAAATCTGATTAAGGGAAAGAAGCTTCTCTTGCATGCTAAAAGTCCAACTTGGGGCGCCTGGGTGGCTCAGTAGTTAAGTGTCTGGCTTCAGCTCAGAACATGATCGCAGGGTCCTGGGATCAAGCCCCTTATCAGACTCCTGCTCAGCGGGGAGTCTGCTTCTCCCTCTCCCACTCCCCCTGCTTGTGTTCCCTCTCTCGCTGTGTCTTTCTCTGGCAAATGAAAGTCCAACTTGATGGAAACAGATGAACTTGAAGGTAGAATCATCTCAATCAAAGAACTGAGAAACATTAGGGGAAGGAAGAAGCAGAAGTGAGAGAATACCAAAGCGCTCCACTGTATCAAAAGTATGAAGGATGCTTTCCTGATAAACAATGAAACACTAGCAGAGATGACGGTAGACTGTTTGGAGATTTTGATTATTCAAAAAACTACTCCAAGTCTAATTCTGCTAAAAGACAGTTTCACCTCCCAGAAGTCAGAGAAACAATGAAGGAAAAATTACCTAAGTTCTGACCAAAAGTATGAACTGGCTGGTGAACTACAGCCTCAAACTAGGAACTTCCAAGAGAACTGGCAACAAAAATGATCCCGTTATCTTGGATTTGTAATTGCCAAATTGGGGACCACCAGGAATAGTCTAAAGGAAAACTGGTAATTGGAGACTTAATCCTAGAAAATAAAAAAGTCTTCAGAAACAAAAAGTAAAATTCAGAAAGGGTTGTTATCTTAAACTTTTAAAATTAAAGAGAAATAAGTAAGGATAATTACACAATCAGAAAGCACAGAGTCAGGGAAAACAGATCAGGAAGAACCACTGACAACGCAATCATAAACAACACCAGTGAGGGGATGTGTGTGCATGTGCACGCGTGCGACCTGGAACATCAACGCAACCGGACAGGAAGTTTTTGGATGCAGCAACCAAAAGAATACAACGAAATAAGGAAGGAGAAGCTTGTGATCATTCTTTTAAAGTATGACAGACTTGGTAGAATAGTATGAAAATGATACAACAAAAATGAACAGAGGCTGTAAAAAATACCAGAAAGAATGAAAAAGAAATTTTAACTAAATCTAGAGGTTAGCTATTTATCCCAGGCTCAATGTAAATATATTACAAAGAGAGATCAAGGTTACTCAGGGTTTTTTTGTGGTTTTTTTTTTCTGGTTTTGTTTTGTTCTTGTAGCAAGAATTACTATCACACTGCACTCACTGGGCCAGAGGCCCTTGTGGTGTTAGCAAAGGGCTTAGCCCTCGTGTGCACACTGCCCACACTTGTGAGCTCAATGGCCAGCCAGTGGCCTCAGCTCCAAGCTCCAACACTGTGCAGAGGGTTACTCAATTCATTTAATATGTTTTTATCCTTAAAATTAAATATATAAGGTCTTAAGACTTGATTCTGAAAGAAACGAACTCCAAAATAGTTAAGGAGACAGTAAGAGAAGACCTAGAAGCTTTAAATGAATTCCATTCTTTGTCCAGAAACACACATTATTGATTTATGAATTCATCTCAACGTGGAGGCAAGCTTTTAGCGGTCTGTCCTTTGCCACTTTATCTGGCTCCATCTCAGCAACTTGAAGACAGAGTTGTCCTATTTTTCTAATTTCTCTCCAAGTTGATAGGGATAGCCAAATGCTGTATGACAGATAGCATTTTACAAAGTCCTGATAGTCACAAATGATAGATCAAATATATTCCAGTAAAAAAGGCCTACAAGTTTCAGCTTACAGCAAGTTCAATAGAGACCATTATATTCCATGACAGCTGGAAGCCCTAAAACTGTCACAGGGCAGAGGATGGGACAGTAGAATAACCAGGGGTAGGATGACATGTTTGAATAAACTTCCTGCCCCCCTTTAGTGGGAATGAGGAAATAACCGATTTTTGACTGGCACATCTGCAGGCTCCAGAAGACTTCAAGACCGCACACGTACTTTACTTACAGATCAGCCCAGTCCTTTGTCAGATTCAGATTCTAGGCTCTTTGTGACTGCAGTTCCTCAGAATTTGCTTAACCGTGCAAACTCTGTTCCCTAGAATGTGGAGAAATCCAATTCTTAAAAACATAAATGCCCTAAGCTTAGAAGAATCCAGAAAGTGTGGTGTACTGTAGTGATTCTCAACTCTGTTTTTTACTGAATGTACATGAGACCCATCAACAAAAGGCACTTTGAAAGGATAAATGAAGTACACCGATACATCCTACAAATGACAGGGAACTCTAAAACATGTCCATGAAGTTAAAGATGAATGAATGAACACATAAATGAGTTTAGCCTAACCATCCCTGTCAGTATGCATGGACCAGTTCTGTCATTTTTCTTTCATGAACCCTAAGATGGGACTGCTCTGGGGAAATTCAACCTAAGTTTTATTTCCTACGATGCCGATACGGCACAATAAAGCACCACACTCAGATGAGACTAAAATGGGCTGCCATGCAGGTGAAAAATTTCCCATCAGCAAATTCTACCACCTTGGAAAACAGTGCTCAAACATCCGATGCTTCAAAATGATCCAGTCCCAGAAACTGTTGTGAGGGCCCTTTAACCTCATTTGGCCAAACTTCTAAACTAGACAAACACAGATGTCTCACTCAAGAAACAGAATCTTTTTTTTTTTTTTTAATCCAACAAGCAGATACAAAGGGGCGAGTACCTTGGCTTTTTTGAGCAGGTCAACGATATCCAGGTTCATAGACGCCAGCTCCCTGCTAGGCATGCTCTGCAGTTGCGTGATGATGAAGAGCTCACAGATGTGCTGCAGCCTGGACACCTGGTACATCTCAGCACAGATCAGAAGGCACATAGCCTGGAAAATGCCAGCTGATGCGGAAGGGAAAGAAGAGAAGGTGGACAGTGAAGCCAGGCCACAAACTCACAACCCTGAAATCCAGAGTGGCGTGCTTCACCACGGGAGCCCCTATCATTAGGTGCCCCTGTCGTGCCATTTTAGAAAGAATTAATTCAGGCCTTCACACTCTAATGTGACTCTTTTTGTTGTTGTTGTTTTTAAGTCTTCAGAGAAGGCAATTCTATGATTGCCCTTAAATAATCAATCCTGAGGCTGTTACATAACTCTGTGCCAGCTAAACCAAATCCCTGCAATCTTCCTTCTCTTTAATCCCCAGGTTTGTTTGTTTTTGTTGTGGTAAAACAAACATGACATAAAATTTATCACTAACCATTTTCAAGTGTACGGTTCGGTGACATTAAGGCACACTTGCATTGTGGTGCAACCATCGCCATCTTCCATCTCCATAACTTTTTTCTTCTTCCCAAACTGAAACTCTATATCCATTAAGCAATAACTCCCCATTTCCACCTTCTCTTAACCCCTGGTAATCGCTCAGGTTGTGTGTGTGTGTGTGTGTGTGTGTGTGTGTGTGTGTGTGTGTGTGTTTAAACATGCCTAGAATTAATTTGTAATCTTTTTCTAAGGTAATTCTTTTTCTAGGCCCTCCTTAAATTCCTTGCATTGTTTTTTTGTAGCCAGAAACCATGAACACTGTGTATGATCGATCCTTAACACAATAAATAGATCACCTTTCTGCAGTTTCTCAATGCAAACATTCTAGTACTGATCTTCTTTCTGATTATTCCTTTTGACTCATTTTCTTCCCACACCTTTTACCAAAATTTAAAGGGCTCAGTCCTATAGTTATTAGTGCTTCTCTGGGCATTTTTTTTTTTCTAATTAGCAAGAGAAGACCTAAAATTTGAAGCTTCAGTTACACTACTGGGAGGAGAACTGACCAAGTAAACTTTCTTATTTTATGTCTGGCTCAAAATTTTTATTTAACATACCATACAAATTCACCAGTATTAAATATAAAATAAACAGTAACACACATTTGGTGAGAATCGATGCTTTCATTTTTATTAAGCACATATAATAAGCCAGTCTTTAATACTGACCATAACAACTCTAACTGGCTCCAAGACCAGAACTAGCTCAGTTAAAAAAGGAATTTTCTTTTTGAACTTCTAAAACCTTTCACTAGAGGGCTCTTGACTTGTTTAAAATTTAAGAGGTTTTCATGACAAAGATTGGAACTCTTCCTAATCTAAAAGTGAAAGTAATAAATCTGAAGAGAGGGATAGTCTGAAATGTGTGTTTTCTTTTTGTATTTGCTAGAGTATGTTGCCAGGTTCTCTAATCAAGGTCTCCGGCTCCTTGATTGAGTAAACCGCCAGGGACTTATTCTAGGTGTGTATGTGGTCATTGTGTTTGCGGTGGGAGCCATCTAGTGGCCAGAAGATGAAGATGAATTTAAGGGGCTTCTGTGCGGGTGTCCCAAGGCTCTAGGATGGTAGAAAGGATTTTGCAATTACTCCAAGGAGACCCCCCAGTTAGAAAAAAAAAACAAACCCTGCAAGATCTGTTCCAAACTACAGCTACCAAAAATGATTAGTTTTTAGTCAAAGATAATCCTAAGTCAGTGAATAGGGAAATAAATCTTACAGTCTGCTGGGCATCCTAAACATCTCAGGAAGTTTTTGGACAGTATAACTTCAGGAGTAGTCAGAAGGCAGCTTTAAAAAAACCCACATTCTCTGAGCTACAGAGATGACCAAGGGGTCTCAGAATATTCAAAGTCCTTAAAAGAGCCTCAATCACAAGCTAGAGCCGTAAAAGCAGCTGCCCAAACCTCTTCTCTTTATGGAAGGGATGTCCCAGTTTGTCGAATTAGTCACTGGGTACCACAAAACACCTCCATTTCCAGGGTGTCCACATAATCACCACACTGCTGTGGCTGGCTGGGATGTGAAAATTGACTGAAAATCAATTGTTGTCCCAATACTACCTCACCTGACTAGCACATTCCATGATGTCAACTTTGATCAATCTTAAGTGAAAACAAATTTCATAGACAGCAATTCATCAAAATGAGTAACAAAGAAAAGAAATTGTGAGATATTATCTAATATTCAGACTGTTCACCTGGGCAACAGGAGTCTGTGTATAGGTATTCTAAGAATGACAAGAAAGTTTCTTTGGAAACACCATAAACTGGAATCAGAACACTCTTTGCTTCCATGTAGTTCCCATTAAACATGGCTGCCATCACTTCACAGCGGGCTACCAGGATAGCCCTGTGGGCTGGCACTGTTGTACCTGCAAGGTTCAAAAGTTACATAAGTTACATAAACTTCCAGAGTCGTTATTCTAGCAATATCCCTGTCAATTAGTGGGGTATTGTATTAGGCACAGCTAAGCCTATGTCAGAACAAAGTCTGCGGAGATAACCAGTATTAACCAGAAACCTTTTAGTTTTTAATTGAAAAACAGAGAGTTCAAAAGTTAATTTGGAAACCAACAATTTATAAGGCCGGCAATTATTTGTTACTCAGTTTGTATTTTCTGAAGATAAAAATACTGAAATGAAGTATTTTGCTTCCCGTTTTTATAATGAAACATATATCCTTTGCAATTGGCTTGAAATACCATCACCCATTCTTACATATGTACCTCCCAAGAAAACAGTGCCACTATCCTTCTTGGACACACTTAAAGAACAGGTCCTGGGCCTGCTTCCCCTTGTGAGAAAGAGGAATCTGTAGAATGTAAACTACCCCTTGGCCTAAGCAGTCCATATGTTACAGCAAGTATGGCAAGGACTCTTTTGCGGAGCCAAGGGGGGCAGGTTTCAGATGTGATGGAAAATTTGGAAGGGGATGACCTAGTTCCCGGATGTCTCTCCAGGGTACCACCTCCTCAGGGAACAGTGCTGCTTCTAGGAAAGCCAGAGCTACTTTAAATTTTAAAGGCCCCTCAGCCCATACCCTTCTCTGAAGCTCATCAAACTAAACTGACTCTAGCACAAGTCTGCTGAGCATTCCAGCTCCTGGGCCGTCCCACCAAAATAGCACGAGGTGGCACATGTGTGAGGAAGCAGTTCTAGCCACTGCCAGCACCTAGGAAACCACAAATCCCCAGGGAGCCTTCAGTTCAGACTAGATCAGTTTGACACATCGTTACCGAGCACCCACCACGTGCTAATCACTATGTTACACATTAAAGATACAAAGCTGAAAAAGACAAACTCCCCTGCTTAGGAGCAGTCAAGCTTTTAGTCTGGTGAAAGACACCACAGCCAATGTAAATGACGAAACATTCCAAAGAGTAACTCTGTGAGTCAAATCACTCTGCTCTGCTCAAGAGTCCTCACCTATACATCCCTATAATCTCAGACATCTCAGGAGCATACATTCTATGCTACATGAAGTATTCTAAAATATTTTACAATGAGGGGCACCTGGCTGGCAGAGTCAGTTGAGCGTCTGAGTCTTGGTTTCGTGCTCAGGTCATGATCTCAGTGTCATGAAATCGAGCCCTCCATCGGGCTCTGAGCTCAGCATGGAGTCTGCTTGAAGGACTCTCTCTCCCTCTATCCCGCTCTCCCTCTCTCTCAAATAAATCAATAAATCTTTTTAAAAGGCTTACATAAATATTTACAATGATTGGATTCTTCAGCTTCTTTAAATCCAAGCAAAACGTCTTCTGATTCAAAAAAGAAAAGAAGAGTTCCACCTAAGCCTGGTGACTTCCTCCAAAGCCAATAATCCCTTAGGATTCACAAACAAGGTCCAGCATTGCCAGCTCTGAGCTCAATGTTAGAGCTATGATTTGCACAAATGCACCTTCCAAAGGAGCAGAAAGAACAGACTACCTACAGTGAACACTGCTGAGTCATCACACACCTGCTAGCAGGCATCATCCTCCCCGCTCTGGGCTCTTTCCCTTTTCTGCCCTTCTGCCGTTAGGCTACCTGCTCTCAGGGGAACAGGGTCCACTGATGGGGATGACCAGTTTCCATGATTAAATATGCCGGTTATCTTTGTACACATCAATTCACAAAGAATTCAAACAGGTAATGCAATTGAGCTTGTAATTCTAAGGTTTTAACACCTGAAGTAGGTCTATTGAAAAAAAGAAAAGGAAGAGCAGAAGCATGGCTTAAACAAACTAGACAGCCTCTCCTTTGGGTTAAGCAGAGGGATTGTGGATTGACCCAAAATACCAAATGGATAGTAGATGGGGAAGGAATGTGATAAGTAACCTTGGAATTTTAACAGAAATTTTCCATTGATAAGGTAGTTACAATGGAGTTACAAGACCAGCAAAGAAAACACCAGCACTGTCAAACTTGTCTCAAGCTTTGCATTTGTTTGGGAAACCCTTATACCTCCGGTTTAGAAAATCATTGCTTCTGTTTCTCACCTTCACCAACTACTGTTTGGTATCATAAACTGTTCCATTATGAAACCATAATGCAATATCTCAGTATAGTCACATTTTCAACATAGTATATAAACTGTATAAATACATAAACTCTGTATCAAATATGCCAAATGAACACAATCCAGTGTTCTTATACCAACCAGCAATAAGATAAAGCTGAAGAATGAAAGTGAGGGGGGTGAGCATCAATTTTCTACTTTAAAGATAAACATGTTCATTGAAAATGTCAAGGCCTAAAGTATCTTTCCTTTGTAGAATTCAACTGCTGTTACAGTTTTAGAAAAATTTTTAAAGGAAAATGCTTAAGAATGAAATAGAACTTAAAAGCCCGTTTCCTAATAAAATCCTGTATTTGTCCTACCTACTTTGCATTACTTTCCAAGTTTCAAAAATGGAATTTTTAGCATTTTGTTTTGTTTTATTCTTGTATAACAGGAAACTTGCCTAGTTCAAGAGAGATTTAGAATCTGTACCAACAAGCCTTTATATATACCCTTACATGCACCGTCCCGGTCCTCATGACCAATCTACCAGGTAGAAATCTGTATCCCCATGTTACAGGCAAAAAGACCAAGGATCAGGAAGGTAAAGTAGCACAGCCACACCAGTACGGTATATCTGCACCCATACAAGAGCCCAACTGGGTCTTTCTAGTCCTGGTCACTACCACCTCAGCAAACTTAACTACTCCAAGTTAACAACTCCATTGTAACTAAAAATGACCTTTTAGAAGCTATCTGGTTTACCTTCTTCACTCCGGAAATGGGAAGACTTCATCAAGCGAGCCACATTAAGTGACTGGTCTAAGGACACATGTGGTTGGAAGGCAAAGCCAAGGCTAACGCCAGGTTGCAGATGAGCCAGAAGCTGGGCTCGCCTCTCCACCCACACTTGGCAGAGAAGCTGCTGCTAGACCCGCCTTCCACCCCTGCTGGCTTGTCTCAGCTCCAGAGGTTGGGAGGCCTTGGTTTCCGAGCTGAGGGGCCTACAAAGAGCAGCATAGCGGCTGAATGTCTGCACATCCCCCAACCAGCCTGCACACACCCAGCCTCTGCATAGCTCCGGGACAGGGGTAGGTGTCCGCAGAAGAGCTGGCAGGTGAGATTGTGAAAGGAAAGCACGAGATTATAAGGAGAAATAACTCTTCACATCACTGGTTATTTCTTGGCTCTCAACATATAGTTTCATATGTGGCATATTCCTTTTGAAAAGCTTTTCAGTAGGTTACACTAGCTTGATGTTTGGTGTGAAGGCCTCCTATGCAAATTATAAGCAAATACAGGCTCTTGTTAGCTTTCTCTCCCCCACTCCCATCACTTTTTATGTGTTTCAAGGTCACTCTTATTGTCCCATTCTTAGTGTTTCATGCTCACATTTCAAACAGTTCTGACTGGAGCTTATCAGAGGGTACCTGGGAAGTTTCTAATTCACAGATTGTCTTGGAAAGTGGCCAAAGTTAAAATGAACCTTTCTGAGGAAAATTTTAAAAAGCAAATGACTGTTAGCTGCCATACATTTCTATCATAAAATTATAATTTTATCTTGCTTCTAGTAATAGCCTACTTGAAATTCTACTTAAATGCATGTGGAAACAACTCCTAGCCTTCTTGCATAGTTGCAAGTACCTGACAATTCACTTGTAAGATTATGCTTTCAATCTACTGAAGTGGCAAAATTACCCAAGTGAATAATCAATAATGGGCATTAAAACAGCTTATCATTATTAAAATTAGGTAGCATTACTTTCCTACAGAGATAAAAAGCAGCTCCCAGTTGCTCTGGTGATAATTCTCAGAGTGCCGTGAGGAATAAATGTAGCAATACCTACCCAGGCCTAATGTGAGCCAGGCATGACCCTCAGTGCATGCTTAATTCCTTTTGCTCAAACAGAAAGAAGAGAACTGAATGAGTTACAGGTAATAAAATGTGAAGGGGGCTGGTTTCAGATGACTCAACAGCTAGTATCTTAAAGAAATACACAGACAAAAGTATACAATGAGGTGATATTAGAGATCATTCCATTCCACACCGGTCCCTAAAACTAATGAAGCATGTGGTTAGGGGGGCAAAAACTAGGAAAATATAAACTGCTTTCCTTGCCTTAATAAAATACTTCATTTCCCTAGATTTTGCTGAGGGTCAGCCAGTATTCATCTATATCCTGCATTAGAGAATAGTATTTTCTTCACCCAAAATATTCAAAACTGAAATAGAAAGTTAGGTAAGAAAATAAGAAAGAAAAACGAGTATTGAACTTCATAAAAATTGAACCGTACCTTGTATTTCGAAGACAACATCAGCAAGCATTGGTTTGTTAAGGAAAAACTTGAGGGAAGTGTTATAAAACCACAGAGGTTTTCTGGCTTGGTAAGTTTTGCAATTCCTTAGGCAATTAATCTATAACGCAAAACAAAAATACAAGAGGAAATGTACAATATGCTCTGGTAATAAATATATAGGTTGGTTAGAGAATCTGGAAAACTGCACTAAACGTCTGAAGAAATAATGATTCCCTCCTCCACAGCGCCTGTGCTCATAGCTGCCGTGGGAACTTGTCCTCAAGAATGACACTCGCGGGGCGCCTGGGTGGCTCAGTGGGTTAGAGCCACTGCCTTCGGTGGCTCGGGTCATGATCCCAGGGTCCTGGGATCGAGCCCCGCATCGGGCTCTCTGCTCAGAGGGGAGCCTGCTTCCTCCTGTCTCTCTCTGCTTCTCTGCCTACTTGTGATCTCTGTCTGTCAAATAAATAAATAAAATCTTTAAAAAAAAAAAAAAA
>ML106086.1:46326-110859 GCA_003697995.1 Taxidea taxus jeffersonii | reverse complement strand
CTCTTTGCAGATGATATGATACTATATGTGGAAAACCCAAAAGGCTCCACTCCAAAACTGCTAGAGCTTGTACAGGAATTCAGTAAAGTGTCAGGATATAAAATCAATGCACAGAAATCAGTTGCATTTCTTTACACCAACAACAAGACAGAAGAAAGAGAAATTAAGGAGTCAATCCCATTTACAATTACACCCAAAACCATAAGATACCTAGGAATAAACCTAACCAAAGAGGCAAAGAATCTATACTCAGAGAACTATAAAGTACTCATGAAAGAAATTGAGGAAGACACAAAGAAATGGAAAAATGTTCCATGCTCATGGATTGGAAGAATAAATATTGTGAAAATGTCTATGCTACCTAAAGCTATCTACACATTTAATGCAATGCCTATCAAAATCCCATCCAATTTTTTCAAAGAAATGGAACAAATAATCCTAAAATTTATATGGAACCAGAAAAGACCTCGAATAGCCAAAGGAATATTGAAAAAGGAAACCAAAGTTGGTGGCATCACAATTCCCGACTTCAAGCTCTACTACAAAGCTGTCATCATTAAGACAGTATGGTACTGGCACAAAAAC
This sequence comes from Taxidea taxus jeffersonii, assembly GCA_003697995.1. Lineage (NCBI taxonomy): Eukaryota > Metazoa > Chordata > Mammalia > Carnivora > Mustelidae > Taxidea > Taxidea taxus. Next base: position 110,274 of record ML106086.1, on the reverse strand, counting down.
AGACACATAGATCAGTGGAACAAAATAGAGAGCCCAGAAATAGACCCTCAACTCTATGGTCAACTAATATTCGATAAAGCAGGAAAGAACATCCAATGGAAAAAAGACAGCCTCTTCAACAAATGGTGTTGGGAAAATTGGACAGCCACATGCAGAAAAATGAAATTGGACCATTTCCTTACACCACACACGAAAATAGACTCAAAATGGATGAGGGACCTCAACGTGAGAAAGGAATCCATCAAAATCCTTGAGGAGAACACAGGCAGCAACCTCTTCGACCTCAGCCGCAGCAACTTCTTCCTGGAAACAACGCCAAAGGCAAGGGAAGCAAGGGAAAAAATGAACTATTGGGACTTCATCAAGATCAAAAGCTTTTGCACAGCAAAGGAAACAGTCAACAAAACCAAAAGACAACTGACAGGTGGGAAAAGATATTTGCAAACGACATATCAGATAAAGGGCTAGTATCCAAAATCTACAAAGAGCTTAGCAAACTCAACACCCAAAGAACAAATAATCCAGTCAAGAAATGGGCAGAGGACATGAACAGACATTTCTGCAAAGAAGACATCCAGATGGCCAACAGACACATGAAAAAGTGCTCCACATCACTGGGCATCAGGGAAATACAAATCAAAACCACAGTGAGATACCACCGCACACCAGTCAGAATGGCTAAAATGAACAAGTCAGGAAATGACAAATGCTGGAGAGGATGTGGAGAAAGGGGAACCCTCCTACACTGTTGGTGGGAATGCAAGCTGGTGCAACCACTCTGGAAAACAGCATGGAAGTTCCTCAAGAAATTGAAAATAGAGCTACCTTATGACCCAGCAATTGCACTAGTGGGTATTTACCCTAAAGATACAAACGTAGTGATCCAAAGGGGCACGTGTACCCGAATGTTTATAGCAGCAATGTCCACAATAGCCAAGTTATGGAAAGAACCTAGATGTCCATCAACAGATGAATGGATAAAGAAGAGGTGGTATATATATACAATGGAATACTATGCAGCCATCAAAAGAAATGAAATCTTACCATTTGCGACGACATGGATGGAACTAGAGCGTATTATGCTTAGTGAAATAAGTCAACTGGAGAAAGACAACTATCACATGATCTCCCTGATATGAGGAAGTGGAGATGCAACGGGGGTGGGAGTTAAGGGTGTAGGAAAAGTAAAAATGAAACAAGATGGGATCGGGAGGGAGACAAACCAAAAGAGACTCTTAATGTCATAAAACATACTGAGGGGGGTGGGGGGAGAGGGGTTGGGAGAGGGTGGTGGGGTTACATTATATGTTTAAATAAAGCTTAAAACAAAAAAAAAAGACAGACCTGGAATTTGGGGATTGAATGCCCACCTGCAGATCAGATTAGCACTGGGACCCTCCTTTAGGTTCCACTTGGCAAATTGCTACTTTAATTTCCAAAAGAAATAATTCTGAATATCTTTTTTTTTTTTTAAATGGAAACATATTCTGAGGTGCTTCATTAGCGCAGTAGGTAGCCTGTCAGTCTCATAAATGGAAACATATTCTGGAAAATAATAATCTCAACCTATTTATTTAGAAATATTTTAAATGTGTACATGGGAATGAAATTTTAGTTCCAGAAATTACATGTGACACTGTTCTGTTCTCATATCATTTTAGGTTAAATATTGTATTGCAATGCTAAACTTTAATTTGATATGTGGTGCATTTTTCTTCCCCTTGAGAATTTTTACTAGCATATTCCCATTTGAGTTTAGAATTGTTAAGGCAAACTCTTCATCCATGCAAGCACATATATTGAATTTTTACTGGAAAGAAAAAAAGGGGATTTCATCCAAATTGTAAACTATTATAGACCTCATTGATTGGATTTTTCCTATTAAAAAAAAAGAGCCAAGCCTTTTCTAAAAATTAGTCTTTAATAAGTGTTTAACTTTTTCTTTAATCCAAAAAAAAAAAGTCAAAAAGAAAGAATAATTTCGTTGCTTGACAGAATGATCACAATTTTGCCCTTAAGTTTTTTCTTCACATAAGATTATCCCTCAGACCTCCTGTTGAAAATAAATAATGGGAGAAGAGAAAGTTGATATTGGATTGGGGCAATAAATGCCATCTTCATGTGTGGACTTTGGGGAAAAGGGCTGCTTGTTATTTATCTCTTCTCTAGATCTGCTGATATACTGAGGCATTAGCCCTAATTATATTCAAGCAGAGTGAGTGGCAAATAGTTTCATTTACCAAAACAAAGATTCTTTTTTGTATATGTCAAGATTTTACATTTTTACAAAAACACATATGTGGACAGGTTTTTATCAATTTTCATTCTGACAACAAATTGGAAGTTAAGAGACTTTTCTTATCTTTTCTTTTCTTTTCTCCCCCACGGTCCTAAAGATTTTTAATCCTTTATAATCTCACCTGAAACCATTAGTGTTTCCTGAAGCAGATGGGAGTATTAACTACAAAATGACATATTTACTTCTTTGTAGGAAGAAAATGAGGAGAAAAGATTCTATAACACGTCTGAAGTTTAAAAGCTGAATTCCTTGAGGAAAGATTATCTTTCTCCATAGGTCTCATTTTTTGATAAGACAAATGAGGTTGTCTTAGAAGCATCTGTTAACATTGACCTACATCATCCCTAGTGTTGAACTTGTGTCCCCAGCCACTGGGAAGTTTCTGATAAAAGGGGAAATATGTAAGTTGACTCATTTTTTATTTCTTGGAAAGAGAGAGGGCTCTCTGACATTGCATTTCTGTTTGACCTACTCTCTATTAAGAAGACCTACCCAGAAACAAGGGCACAATCTATGCCTTTAACCCAGGCAAAACCACACTCTAGAAACAGATCTACTAGGCTGCCTAAGAACACAGATATTATTTCTTCCTTACTTAAAGTAAAAATTTCCATGAATGCTTAGACTCTATTAACATCAGATTTGAAGATTATTTTGAGGATTTATTCCTTCAAGGGATATAGTGTTAAGACCTGCCCTTTCATATTTCCTTGAGAAGGGTCTCTGCTTGGGTTGGAGGAATGTGGTTGCCCTTGAATAAGAACTGAGTTAGACATTTTTTTCTTCCCAAGTAAACTTGCCAAATTAAAGAAGAAGGAGGAGGAAGAGGGGGAGGAGGAGGAGAGGAGAAAGGGAGGAGGAGAGGAGAAAGGGAGGAGGAAGAAGAAGTGGGGTTTATTACAGAGCTCTTGAGGAGGCACCAGCTAATATATCCTTTGCCTGAAAATCCCTGTCATCTCTGATGACAAATTTACTCTTCATTAGATTGTCTCTGTGGACTTCCAGAGAAATACGATCCTTATTCTCTTCTCTGGATTTTTTAGTAGCACCTACCCTGAGTAAATCCAGCATTATTGCTGATGGTAATATTCCTTTTTGCTGAGAGCTGATGAAATAGAAACCATCTCAAGGTCACATGGCTGTTGACTGCCATATTCTAGGTTCTTCTAGCTGCCAGTCCTTCTTTAGTAGTATGGTCAGCACTGCCCTGGCCCCCTCCATTGATCTGTTAGGAGTTTTGCCTCCTGTTCCCTTTCCAGTGTTTTGTCAGCACAGGATTTCTTAGTAATTAATACTTTTGTAATAGTCAAAGAAACATAACTCCTCTGGGATGTAAAGCACACGTCTCAGCTAAATTAAAATGCATACCTACAACATTTAAAGATGGCATTACGTTCTCAGTTACAGAAGTCTCATTCCCATCCCAGATAGTGGCTTATAGAAGACATATGCTCATTAACAAAAAACATTTTATCTCACTGAATGAGAAGTAGTCCTAATTTGACCTCTCCACAGATGCCATCAGAGATTCAGGCACCTATCAGCACCTCTTTCTATCATACCAGAGTGTAGCCTTCATGTTCATTCTCATTAGATGGTTACTGAAGTCAGGCCACCAAGGTTAAGTCTCAAAGGTGGAGCAGTATGAGAGACTACTAGTAGGAGAACAGTAAGAAAGCCTAATAGTAGTAGTCGTAAATAATAAGATAGATAGATAGATAGATAGATAGATAGATAGATAAATACGTCTGCTGTAAACCCTCTGTAATGAGATTTCTTGGAAATGCACTTAATGGCATCACTTTCCATCTAAATTGGTCACTCGTATCTTTTTCATTTTTGAAAGAGCTTCTGGTAAATACAGGTTTTTAGTTGGGTATATAGCCAACCCCAGTCAATACAGAGATTTTGTTAGTAGGGAAAATGAGAATTGATAGTGGGTAGACAACCAGTGATTGATGTCATAATGACATTTTCTTTGATCAAGAATTTTTTTTTCTTTTTTTTAAAGAGAGAGCTTGGATATGTGGAAGGAAATGCATGGGGTTAGGTCTTGAATGATGTGTTTACCATGAAGTTACCATAGACTAAATATATCTTTATTATAACCTGAGTAGGATTTTAACCAACTTGACTTTCTCAGCCTTAAATCTAATCATTAGATAGAGCTCATAGATTCATACTTTTCCAAAGAAAAGCTTTCGTAGGTCTGTTTGTTTCTGAGGATATTCTTTTATCCTCCCTTGAGAGTTCAAGTTTAACAAGAGAGACAAAATATATATATATATATTGTTTCTTGGGTATCTGCACAATTAGATAGGTCTTAGACTCTAGGAGATAGGAGTATCTCCTAAGTTTTAAAGATCAGTCCTTTAGCTTTTAGATTAGAGATGAAGAAAGTTGAGTGTGTGACCCTTAGCTAAAAATTGCTCCAGATTCCTGAGGTAAGAGATGTGTCAATGTTTATTCTCTTATGTTTGTCATCTTCTACTGGGATCACAGCCCAGGTCTCATAGTCAAACTGACCAGCAAGATCAGGAGGCCCATGTCAGAAGTTAATTTTTAAGTCAGCCCAAGGCTGTTTCACATAGCTTAATTCCTTGCATCTGTGAAGCTTCAAGATGTGGATCTCCTTGTCACTGTATTGCTTTTTCTAACAGATATTTCTTCTCTTCCCTAAAGGGAACACTGATGCTATTTAGTACCTGACACATAAATCTTCCATGTAGGCTGCAGGTGACCTCTAATGGAATCAACTTTTCACCTGATTACTTCAGCTATATTGTTTTTTCTTTCCTAAGAGTTTAGGACAGCTATTTAACCTTTTTCATTTATATCATCACTTGAGAATAGACTATTACTTTATATTTTTTCTGATGATGGTTACCTTTCTGTGTAACAAATCACCCCCAAAGTTTTGTGGCTTAAAACCCTATTTATATAACTCATAATTTTATAGGTTCACCAACAAGCTGGACAGTTCTTCTCATGGACAGGTCTCACATATGTGTTTGCGGCCAGTTGCTAGGAAAGTTGAGTGCCGACTAGTCTAGGATGGCTTCAGCTGGGATAGCTTGTCTGTTTAGCAGGCTGGCCTGGCTCATTTACAAGGCTGCTGAGCAGAAGTGTGAAAGGCCTCTTGAGTCTCAGGCCTAGAACTTGCACAGGGTTGCTTCTGTCTCATTCTATTGGCCAAAGCAAGTTATAAGATCAGCCTAGATTCAGGGTGTGGGGAAACAGATTCCATTTCTTGGAATGAAGAAATGATGGAAAGAGCTGTAGAGTCAGGTTTCCAAGAGCATGGTTGCAAAGATGGGAATAATTGTTGCAATTTTCTGTGCAACAATTGCACTGAAAGAAGTATGTACCACAGTAATGTTCTTTGAGCATGGATACAGGGAATGCCCAAGCTAAGCACAGTACAAATATTACCTTATTTATTTAGAATGAGAACCTTAGAGGTAGATACTAATATTATACTCATTATGTAGATGTAGAAACTCTAAGTGATAGAGTCTAGCAGTTTGATTCTAAAGCCCTGTCGATCACTTTGTCTGTTGACTTTAATTTTTTTAATTGTATTCATTTCTCAACAAAAAATTTTTGAGCATGCACTTATAAATTGTGTGTGTTTACTTTTAAATTATATACAGGTTCTTATTGTCAATCTGTGTGTTAAATATTAGTAAACTTGAGCTTAATTCTTATCTTTTTAGATAAAAATATAAATATCAAGAGAAATATCAAGAGAAAAAATTATAAATAAATATATTCTTACATCTCCTGTATGGATGTCTTGTGACCTTTGGAGACCATACACTAAAGACCTCTTTATGCCTGAAGTATTTCATGATTACTCTATATATCTTTGAGTGAAACAGCATTTAATTAAAATCCCATTTGCTACTAGAGTTCAGTTCTAGTTCCAGTTAATATTGCCTGCTCTAATAGCAAACAGTTAAGGGCCGGGATTCTATCAATATTTGATTAGGACTCATGGGGGATTATAGCTCTAGTTAAAGTTAAAGGGGATCTTCTGATTTGGTAGACCCATGACTTGTGACTTGGTGCATCCAGTGAATTCTCAGATCACTTGCCACAGGCCCAACTACTCACCACTCTTTGGAGGTTTGTCAAAGAAAACAAGGTAGTATAGAGGAGTGGTTCTCAAAGTTCTCTGTTGGTAGTGGGCTTCCATGCTATCTGTTGAGATTATTAAATGCATATTCTGGGGTTCCACTGCTAGGGAGACTGATTTTCTAGATTTGAGGTTGGGTCTAAGAATCCACTTTTTCTTTTTTTTCAAGCTTCCTAGGTGATACTGGCCAGACTTCAAGAGCAATGAAACTTGAATTCATATCTGCCATTTAACAGGTGGATGACATTAGACATTTACTCTTGCATTGATTGAGTTTCTTCAGCTATATAAAATGGGAAAAGTAATAAAGCCCAGGACCACCTTGCAAGGTGAAATCTGTGGCCATTTTGTCAAAGTACTTTATAAAAAGTAATATATTAACATGTGACCTATTCCTCTAACTTTTTGGTCTATTAAAAGATATACTCTTGGGATGCCTGGGTGGCTCAGTGGATTAAAGCCTCTGCCTTCGGCTCAGGTCATGATCCCAAGGTCCTGGGATCAGGCCCCCACATCCAGCTCTCTGCTCAGTGGGGAGCCTGATTCCTCCTCTCTCTCTGCCTACTTGTGATCTCTGTCTGTCAAATAAATAAATAGAATTGTTAAAAAAAAAAAGAAAAGAAAAAAATATATACTCTCCATAACTGAGATATTCTCTATATTGCTGATTACTTTTTATTTCAGTGAAAACATTGTTCTGAGCCTGTCTGTCCTCTTCACTTGCCTCCCAAGTAAAGGGACCATGGTTATACTTCTTTGGATGAATGGCAATAAAAGAGAGTAAGGATTAAGAATATAAAGTTCGAGCAAACCTGGATTCTGAACCTAGCTTCTTTGTGATCTTGCACTAACTCCTTAACATCTTCTTTGTTAAGCAGTCATCCTAACAGAGCTTACCTGTCAAGAAGTCTATGATGATTAAATGTAATAACATAACCAGCATTTACTACATGCTTGCTACATACCAAGCATTATTCAAGATGGTTGTTATGTAATAACTCATTTGCTCACAAAAACCTTATGATTTTGAAAAGAGGTCCCATAAGGGCCCCTGTTTTGCAGATGAAAAAAATCAAAGTATGGGGAGCTAAAGTGGTGGCACTGGGATACAAACCTCTGCCTTTGGACTCTTAGAACCATCCTCCTTCCCACTTTGCAGCACTGTCTCTTACACAGGGAAAGCTTGCAAGTCACTTAGCATATCAGAAGGTGCATGGTAAATCCTCAAAAGATGTGACATTTTATTACCATCGTTTGATTTCTTCACAGCTTCTTGCAGAATGCTTTGTGTGAGGTATTTGTTTAATAAATTTATGTTGATTTGATTTGGAAAGAACTCTTGTATTCTCTTGGGCTTCTTCTAAAAGATATATTCAATGAGAGAGTCTCTTATTTTTCAGGCTAATATGATTCATGCGCCTGCTTTTAGATTAAGTTACTGTCTTTTATTTACAAAAGAAGATTAAATGAATATGTACAGATCTAAGAACTTCAAAATCCCCCTTGTTAAAAACTGTTTAAAAATTTGTCTTTGTAAGACAAAGAGGAGAATTCATAGGGCCAATTTATAAAATAACTGGATTTTGCTATATAACGTGTTTAGTATTTTTCAAAACATATTTAAAAGTCTTCCCTGGTTCCTTTTTTTTTTTTTTTTTTTTTTTTTTACCAGCTCTTACAGTTAAAGGCAGGAATTACTGGTACACTGTATATGAAGGATTCCTGTTCAGTGCTTTGTGGCTTGCTTTTTCTTCCCTATTTTCAGGATCAACTTGTTCATCTGTATGTAAAATGGAGAGCTTTACCTGAGGAAGGCCAAAAAGGCAGATTGGAATGTATGGGGTAAAATAAACTTAGTTCAGAAAAATTGATGTGGTTTCATGTCCCAACTCTTTTGTCTTTATTTTAGCTATTTAAATTAGTGGTTTAAGACAGTCCTGTAAAAACATACTCAAACTCTACACCCCAAGGTACTACTGGACCAAAGTAAAAAAGTAATCCCCCCTCAAGCACAACAGAAACCCATCTTTTTACCCCATCTGGAGACAGTCTAATTCCCTAGGCTATGGTGGAAGGAAACCTACCCATGATGGCATAATTAATAGGCTGAAGTCTTCTGGATTTAGATGTTGTTAGATAACTAGAGGAAATATGAGAGGAGTCAAAGGCCCTTGCCTTAGTTAACCATCTGCCTGCAAGCATTTTGGCCTTGGTGTCAGGATAGTAGAGGCAGGTTTTTCAGTACAGCAGAAAATCTGGGTTTTGGAAGAAGTTGCAGCCAGACTCCTCTTAGCCCTAATGAAGAGCAGCTCTATGAGTGACCTCAGTGTTCACTCCATTCCTAGCTGATCAAACCACAGACAGTTTTTTAGGCAGTCCTCAGCCTTTATCTTCTCTTAGTCTGGTTTCAATCACAAAGTGAGAGGAACAACTATTTTAATAAATAGGACAGGCTGGTTTTGGTGTTCACAGAGTCCTCAGTGTCTAGCATGATTAAGAACTCCAAGGCATACTTAAGGAAATGAACTTGGCTAAGATAATATGTTCATTCTAGTAGTAAAATCTAAAAAATTTTTTGCATATAAATTTAAATAACAGTAATCAAGCTGAATGAAAATTATCGTTGGAGTATTTACAGTTGAAGTAAAAGTATCAGCTAAGGCAAACTACTATAACAAACATCCCCAAATCTCAGAGGCTTTGCATAATAAACTTTTGCTTATCCCTGGATCGACAGTCCAATATGGGAAGTGGGGGTGAGGTGGAGCTCTGTTTCCACACAGTCATTTAGGGATTCAGGCATTTTCTGTTTAGTTGCTATACCATCTCCATGGGGAATTAGAGTCTTCATGCAGGAATGCATGCAGACAACAGAATATGATGTGGAAGGCTGGGTGACGAGTTTTAGGGATTAGACACAGAAGTAGTTACATCATTTTTTATCATTTTATATCCTTTGAATAGAACTCAAACTCATGACCTCACATAACCTCACTACGAGGGAGACTGAGAGTTGCTTTCTAGCTATATAACCAGAAAGAAAAATAAGTGGACTTCAGTAAATATATTTACTTATGGAGCTTAGTCGTCATTTTTGTTTTTTTCCCCTCTGTGAATATTTCTTTTATAGGGTAAAGAGGCATCAGTAGTCTTACTGCTCTCTGGAAAATTGTGCTCAACTTTCATTTAGACTTTTGGTCTTGGGTTTTTGTTTGGTTGGTTTCTGCTTTTGTTTTTTGGTTGTAATTGGTTTTAGACATTTTGGGTCAGACTGAATACCTTCTATGACAGTGTAAATGCTGACTGGTGGTCTGCTATCCCCTCCAACCTGGGGGCTGAGGGTGGGAGAAATAGAAAAAGTGCTGCTGTGTTACATCTCACATCTTGCCACCACCCAGCCTGATGCCTTTTTAGGCTGACCCTAAGAGAAGGTAAAGGAACAGATTTTCTGGTGGGCTGCATCAGAGCCAAGGGAAATGGGTAAATTTTCAGATTCAGTGAATTGTTAATACTTTTAATATGGAAGCTAGCCACTAGATTTGTGACCACAACATCGTGGCTCCATATTTAACTTTGCTTTTCCATTTCTGGTTCTTTGGATTTAACTAGCCTGATTACTTCTTTAGTATTATTAAGAAAAAAAAAGAAAAGACCACACTAGTTTTCATCCCAAATTTACTTGCATTTAATTCAACTTACAAAAGTCAGTTCTTACAAAAAGTCAGTTGTTAAGATAACTAGGGATATAAGGGATCCTGGGTGGCTCAGTCGGTTCAGCTCAGGTTGTAATCCCGGGGGCCTGGGATGGAGCCCCACGTTGGGCTTCCTGCTCACCAGGGATCCTGCTTCTCCCTCTCTCTCTGCCGCTCCCCCTGCTTGTGTTCTCTCTCTCTCTCTCTCTCAAAAAAATAAATGAAGTCTTAAAAAAAAAAGATAACTAGGGATATAAAAAGAGTAAGCCACCTCCTGTACCCTCAAGGAGCTGAATGACTAAAGCAGTGGAGAGTTTTTAGCATATAACCAGTCTGCTGTGTTTATATAATAGCTATAAAACAATTTATAAGTATGAAAATAAGGGTACATGCCAGAATGTGGGAACATAAAGACATTATTGTGGCCTGTAAATGTTGTGAATGGCTTTTTAGAGGAGGTAACATTGCAACTAGAAGTTGAAAAATGAGCAAGACCTTGCTAGGCAGGAAACAGGGGAGGGGTAGCTGGATATTCTGACACTTTGCAAAGGAAGTCCTGTTGTGTTTAGGGAATGGTGAGGATTTAGATGTGTCAGATTACATGATTCCAAGGGAGTGAGAGTGGGATGATGTGAGGTTGGGAGGTTAAGTTGGAACCACATTTGTGAAGTGTCTAAAAGACCATAATTTATAATTAAGGTTTTTATAATGTAAGATATGGGAAATGACAAACATTACTTTAGTATGGAAGTGATGAAATCAGATTTGCATTTTAGGAAAAATAAGTCGAGCAAAAGAATTGACAGTAAGTTAGAGAATTTTAAAATCTCATACTGAGTTTATACGTGTAGAGACATTATTTATTTTTTGTCTTTCAAAGACAAAACAACCCACTTTCAAGTACAGAATTGATACAATAGATAATACCATTTCCTTTTTTCTCCCATGTACTTTTTCCAAAGGCCACATATAGCTCTAAAATAATATGATATCATGTTTTAGCCAATAGAAAATGCAGTGTATACTTCCAGCTTCTGATAATGACAGACTAGTTTGTATCAGAGTAGACTTCCTACTGCTAATTTAAAATTCTTGACAAAACTATAAAAGCAATGACAGAAACTGTTTATAGGCACCGGAGAGCAACTAAAAGCAAGCTGAAACTGAAAAGGATTCTACCTTGGAAAGAAGAAAACCACACCGGGTGAGATCCACATTTAAATGGCTTTGACCCTACAGTCCCTCCATGCCCCACATAGGAAGTGGGGAAAACAGTAGATTTACTGGCTTTAGGAATCATAGGACTGAATTCAGTGTTGTGAAAATGACTAGGAATTGAGATTAAGATTCCTGAAGGGAGAGAGTCACAGAGGAGGGAGCCCCCAAATCAGTAAATGAATACCTGTGATTTTTGGCAGAGCCTTAAACTGTACATGTACAGATAAAGAGTCCAAGGAGCCCAGGACGAAAACGAGAGCTAGAAGGATGAAAGACCTGAGCAGAACATTCAGTTTCTTACTTCAGGGATATAGAGTGTAGAGTTTTAGTTCCCCCAAGTTAGAAGGAATTGACAAACACCTGGGTTTTCCATTGAAACTCTGGAAGGTTCATTCTTTGGGAGTGAAGACCATCTCCTAGGAGTAAGGGAAAAAACTGGAATAAACCTGCCTTAACAAAGCCTAAACTTATACCTCCGTGTTACCTGGCAGTAATCTGCTTGCCAGAGCAAACTTCAATGCTGTTTGGAGGAAGATAATATAATTTAAAACCTTTACAACATATTCACAGTGTTTATAGGCCATCAGTAATTGCTGGACATGCAAAGGAACAAGAAAATATGACCCAGAGTCATGAGAAAAATCAGTCAATACAAACAAACTCATAGCTGACATAGACACTGGAATTGTTAGACAGGATGTTAAAATCACTGTGCAGAATTTGTGAAGGCATTTACATGAAAAGGTGGGTAAGGAGATGGGAAGATGGTATCAGGGAGGGAAGACTGTAAGAAAACAACCAAGGGAAAATATCAAGATCTAAAAAATAAATCTCTGAAATTAAAAAGAAAAATTGGTTGGAACTAATAGCAGATTTAACACAACTAAGTAATAAAAAGACAATAAAAATTAGCAAAAGACATGAGCAGACACTTCCAAAAAGAATATATATGAGTGACCAAGAAGCACTTGGCAAGATATTTAACATCACTAATCATCAGGGAAATGAAAATTGAAATCACAGTGAGATACCCCTTTATATCCATTAGAATTGCCAAAATTAAAAATAATTTGATAACACCAAAGTATTGTCAAAACTTGAACTCTTGGGGTGCCTGGGTGGCTCAGTGGGTTAAGCCTCTGCCTTGGGCTCGGGTCATAATCTCAGGGTCCTGGGATTGAGCCCCAAATCAAGCTCTCTGCTCAGCAGGGAGCCTGCTTCCCCCTCTCTCTCTGCCTGCTGCTCTGCCTACTTATGATCTCTGTCTGTCAAATAAATAAGTAAAATCTTAAAAAAAAAAAAACTTGAACTCTCAGACTTTGCTGGAGGTACATGTATAGTCGTATAATCATTTAGGAAATCATTACAAAATAGAATATATACTGACCCAGCAATTTTATTAATAGTTATTTGTCCAATGGGAATAAAAATATATAGTTACAAAAGGACTTGAAAGTATGCAGATGTATTCACAATAGCTAAAAACTGTAAATATGCTACTGCCTATTTATAGATGAATGGACAATGAAATTATGGTGTTTTCAACTGTGGAATAGTACTTGGGGATAAAGAGGAATGAAGTACTACTGCATGCAACAGTACAGATGAATCTCAAAAATAAGCTGAGTAAAAGAAACAAACCTCCACCTTCCATCTCTTATATGAAGTTTGACATTATATAACGGGCAAAATTTAGCGAGGATGATTGAAATCAGAAAAGGGGCTCTCTCTGTGGGGTGAGAAGGGAAATTGGATAGAAAGGGCACAAGAGAACTATTTGGGTTGTTGGAAACATTTTGTGTTTTTGTTGGTATCGTGGTTACATGAGTATACATGAGTATATACCTTTGATGTATATACTCATCAAAACTGCACATTTGAAATCTGTGCCAGATTATATGACCATTACAACTCATAAGTAGAACTGATGGGAACTGAAAGGCCATGTAATATGGTGCTTCAACATGCCACATGCAGGAATTGAGGTAAGATGACCTGGATTCAGGTCCTGAAGGCAGTGAATTACAGTGGGTCACGGTATGGTTGCTCTATCATACAAACCTAAGGCTTTGAATCACATTGCCAATATTTTGTGAACATTGGTTGGTTACTAACGTCTTCTAAGCTTCTCTAAAATAAAAATGATAAAATTAGAGTCTGCTGCTAGAGTTGTCCTGAGTATGGTGGCTGGCATGTAGATGCATCCAGTAAATTTAATCTGAAGTTATTATTATCAAATAGCTTTTCAGCCACTTTTTCAGTGCTCTAAGGCAGTCATGAATGCTGGTATAACATGAAGATTTTGAGAATTAAATATCTATAAGCTGCATTATCCTGCCATCTAAATAATGCAGACAATATTTGATAGCATATGAGTAAATACACTAGCAAATCCTATTTTAATTCTCCATTTCAAACTAAGTAACTAATTCTCTTTCCCAAGAAAAAAAAAATGTTCAATTTAAAATACTTCTCTCCTAAGGGATGCCTGGGTGACTCAGTTGGTTAAGCAGCTGCCTTCGGCTCAGGTCATGATCCCAGCGTCCTGGGATTGAGTCCCACATCGGGCTCCTTGCTCGGCAGGGAGCCTGTTTCTCCCTCTGCCTCTGCCTGCCACTCTGTCTGCCTGTGCTCGCTCTTTCTCTCTCTCTAACAGATAAATAAATAAAATCTTTAAAAAATATTTAAAAATAAAATAAAATACTTCTCTTGAAACTCTTATAAAAAAATTCAAACATAAATTAGGACCTGATTTTTTTTCCTAAAAGTCTCACCCTCTGTTTCCCATCTCATGATCACTTTTTATATTTTAGTATATCTTTGAGGTGCGTATATGTGTGTGTATGTGTGTGTATGTATCTGTGTATAAATGTGTGTGCATACCTTTGTAAGCACAGTTGTGACTATATGATTTATATACTCTTCTAAACCTGACATTTCCCTTCAAAATCTTTCCATGTTTAGAAGTAGTTGCATGTAGAGTTCGCCCATTCTTTTTAGCAGCTGCATAATAGTATTGCACTGATGGATTTTGATTTATCTAACTAGCCCTCTGAGAAGTTCCAAATTTCTACTATTATAAACAACTCTGACATTCTTAGAGTTATAGCTTTTGCACTTGTGTTAATTATTCCATAGAAAATTTTTTTTCTTTTAAGTAGAATTGCTATGTGAAAAAGTTTGAACAAAATTTATTAAGGTTTTTTTGGAAGAGAAAAACTGTATGTGTATGTGTATGACTGAACAGTGAAAAAATGAGCATCGGAACGTTGAAGATTCTCTGCGTTAATTACATGGTGTTGTGGACTGTGGAGAGAGGGGGACATCTTCTGACCTCTAATATCCTGCTTTATTTTCACATCCCAGCTGACTCTTACTCTCCCCTTCTTTGTCTCTTTACCCCTCATTTAGCAATCTTGCATTTCCTTTCAGTCCAAGGGGCCCATTCAACAACAACTAAGAACCCAAGTTTTCAATTTCCTAATGTAAGTGCATATGATCTTTGAGCCTTCCATCTGTGCACTCACACCTGCCCCGTCCAGTCATATGAAGTTTTAATTTCCAACAGCATCAGATTTGTGCTTTCAAAAGGCAAGTCTCACTGTGTAGGCCAGATGTGAAGGGAAAGAAGGGAAAGAGGACTGAAGGGACTTCAGACTGGTGAAAGGCGGGAAGCTGTTCATTTAGGGGAGTGAGGGCAGGAACAGCTGAAGTTCTTGGCTTAGTCCCTGTCAGATGAGTGAGGGTGGTTTTATGGGAATTTACTAAGAC
Organism: Taxidea taxus jeffersonii; assembly: GCA_003697995.1. NCBI lineage: Eukaryota > Metazoa > Chordata > Mammalia > Carnivora > Mustelidae > Taxidea > Taxidea taxus. The sequence continues at coordinate 95,156 of ML106086.1, read as the reverse complement.
CCAAGCTGTGTTTGTGTCTTGCTGTTGGGGGAGGGGGAAGCTCTGAGGTGTGGTTCTTTTTTTAATGACTTTAATTCTACTCTTAGTTTTAGAGCGAGTACAGGTGTTTTCGAGTGCTATTCTCACTTTCTTCTTGACCTTTTCCTTCTATAACCTGTGGTATGTTAGAGGCAATACTTAACCATCTTGGGAGACAGAACTGTTAGCATTTCTTTTGCACCGTGTGTTCAGTGACCTCAAGTTAATAGTTTGAAATTGGACATAGTGGGGATATTTACACAATTGAGAGTGGAAAGGCAACAAATCAGGGATTCCCCCATCCCAAGACATACTGTTATTTAATGTTTACCAGCACTACATGACTTCTGTAACCCTTCTACCTCTGCTCAACACACACACACACATACACACACACACACACACGAAAACATAGCGTTTAAAGGATTGGACATCATGGGTTTTCTTCCTTGAGACTACGATGATTTTCAAGATGAACAAATTAAGTTCCTTTTCTCGTCCTGTTTCTGGTTTTGCATTTACTTCCAAAAGGACAAAAATGAGCTAACTTTTTTTCTCTCTCTCTCCTAGTGGATGGCTGCATTCACAGAGCAGCTGGCCCCTGTTTACTGGCTGAATGTCGTAACCTGAACGGCTGTGAAACTGGACATGCAAAAATCACATGTGGCTATGACCTACCTGCAAAATGTGAGTACAGTTCTTGTGAACACTGTTTCCACATCCTCTGAGCACGCTTATATGGTTTCATCCCTCAAGTGTGTAACTGGAAAAGGAAATGGTAGTGGTGATATTTAATTAAATGTGCTTATATTCGGATTTTGTACTTGGTAATAAAATGTGTGTTCCAAATAGTTTTTCAAATATATTTGTGACTGTAGGTGATTTTTGTTCAGGTCTTCGACAGAGTGTTTCTGAAACAGAGAAATAAAAATATGAACAAAATATACATTATAGTATTTAAGTGCTGTGGAGTGACAGCTTTTGGAAATGATGCCAATTTCTTATTCCTTGTTCAGGTTTCTTGATTGTGGATGTGTTTAGAGCAAAGGAGATCAAAGTGATGTATTGTGTTTTCAGCTGCCATGTAAAGGCTGATTGGCAATTACAGCCAAGGCATCTGTCACACTTTGCTTTCAGGAAAAGCCAATGGAATGTGGTTGTCAGTGTGAGAATGTATTTGCTCTTTGAATGTGGAATGGTCAAAATTTCCATTATATTTGAATAGAGAGAAGTATTGCATTTGATTGACCTTGTTACCTAGTCGTTTAGCCAGCTGAATGGGGGTGGTGTGGAATAAAAATACTGAGAGAGAGGCTGGTTAAAGGCACAGATTTTTTAATCACATAATCTTCAGGGCTTAGCAGGTGGAGGTAAAGGGTTTCATTGCGCTGTTAAGGTGTTCATTGATCTGGAAATTGGGACACCAATTAGTTGTTTATTCTATTCTTCTGCTTTTTATGATACTGCCTGGGCCTGTGAATACATCTTATGTATTCACATGTATTTCCTTTTTTTTTTTTTTCAGTGGAGAAAATGTGAATAAAAAATAATAACACAATCTGTAAGATGCTTGTAGGGCTCTGTACAGACATGTTGTGTAAGAATGAATTTCCTATGGGTATGTGTGAGTGGAGAGATAGTGTGTTATATTTTAAAGATTACTTTAGAGGATGTTTAAGTCTGAGGTTTTATAGTAAATGTCATATACTAAAATGATATTTTTCTTTATAAACATTACAATACTGCATTCTATATTTCTCACAGTGGGTTCTATTGAATGTATATCAACTTATATACTATTTAATTTCTCCTTCAGTGACTTCTCACTTTTCTTTCTTCCTTAGCGTTTTTACCTTGTGTGAAAGAGTCAAATCATGTGCCAAAAGGCTCCTCACTGCCACTTGAAATGTGTATTTATGTCAAGTAAAGTCCTTTGTGTACAGTGGTGTTTCAAACAGTTCTCCCTTTGAGTCAGAAAACCTGAGTATTAAAGGTGATTTCCCTTTCCAGGATTATATGTCTCTATGTTTACAAATATTGGTCATTTTTTTCTTTTTAACACCGTCCTACCTTTGTGATATAACTAACTGATACCACCCTGAGAACAAGCAGGTTATTGATTACTTTCAGACTTGTGTCTGTCCTTAAATTAAACTAAGAAATAAGGCCTGGTTTCCTACTGCTTTATACTACTTTCTTTCTTATGTATTAAAGCACAAATAAGAAATTCTTTAATTCTGAGGTTTTCGAAGACAGATAACCTCAATATTACCAAATATGACCAAATGAAATGGTGGCTTTAGTGGGTGGGTTGAGGCCACAATGATTCTGTCTAATGTTCTTGCTCCCATATGACATCCCTCCAAATTGTCCAGCTTACTTCAGGGTTATTGAGGGAGGTATGTAGATCATGACACCAAGACCTGTGCTTGAGTTGTTTCATGTTTGAGTCATATCTCTGAGCTAAGGTGTGGCTCTACTGGGCGCCCCCACAGGCCAACTGAGTCTTTGTGGCACAGGGACCCTAGTTAATGAAAGTCCATCAACAGGACATGGTATGGAATCTGGGTAAACTGAGTAATGAGAGCCTTATACACATTCAGGTCACCATGCACAGCCCCCAGGGCACATTGAATTAGAAAATCATCCAGCACCATAGAAAGGACTAGACTTGGGATGGCAGTGCCACCTCCTGAAAGTCACACACATGGACTACCTGTGAATAAGTCTTGGTATTTCTCTATATTTTGAAAGATTAGTGATCTATATTAGAAACAAAGAAAACCAAGGAAAGCAATCAAGCAATATGGAAATGAGTAATAATAGCTTATATCTGTATGATACTTTATAGGTTTTCCGCAGTACTTTCACAAGCCTTTATATTTTAAATTATATTTTATAAACATGGTGTGTGTGTGTGTGTGTGTGTGTGTGTGTTCATTTTCACTTTTCCTATCTCTGAAAGATGTTTTTCTTTCTCCTCAATTTGGTTCATCCATTTCAGAGTCATTAACAATCCACAGATGTGCTTTTGTAGAGAGAGAATGAAAGGGAGCTCATTACATACTGTTTGGGTCATTTTCCCCCTCTATATTTAATAATTCCATGACAGTTTGACAGCAGATACTAGTTCCTATCTGTCCTCTGTGACAGCGGGTTTATCATTATGGGGTACTAAAGCCAGTCATCCAGCCACCAATGATAATATCTTCATGCATCAGCAATTTGTTTGGAAACCGCTATTGTCTAGGTTACAGACAAACTTAGTAATTTTGGACTGGTTTTTGCTTCTTTTATGCTGCCAAATTAATCTGTTCATAAATGCTTGTATTTGAATTAATCATGTTTGTAGTCTATATTCTGTGACTCATCATAACTGGGGGAAAGATAAGCCTCAGATTTAGTTTATTCTTCATTGTTTGGATGTTTTGATTTCTTTTGATGTAGAATATCCAGTCGTTCTTTTCAAAAGTAATTGTAAGAGTGGACAGAATATTGGCAAATATTTCATTAAAGGAGATTGCTAAGAAATGTCTTAAGAGGTAGACTAAGGACTGATTATACAGTTGGACCTTTTGGGACATTCTCTTTTACAATATTAGACTCATAATAAAATTTAGATTTCTATAGCATTTTAGGAGCTTATCAACATGTGGAACCTTTCAATTCATGCTGTCATCATTCTACCAGAGGGCCAACTTCATGTGGCAGAAGTTTATTCCAAGAGTCATAGTTTTATTGTCAATATCTAATATAATGTTTCCTGGATATGTGCTGAATTAATGTGGATGAATGAGTGATCAAATGAATAGTTTCAGGACTTTTCACCAGGAAAATAGCTTTGCAAATGTTTCTTCTACTAATTCTTCCCCTCCTGCAATGCATTCTTCCCAGTGCTGGTAGGTTAATGTTCCTAAGTCCAGAGTCCTTATAATTGTCTATAAGACTCTAAGTGATGTGGCCCTCCTTACATCGCGGACATCATCTCCCTCTGTCCTCTTCCTTGCTCACATAGGTTGCTTTGCTGATCTGCAATGCATTTGCATTAGCGTTCCTTCTGCCTGGAATTCTATTCTTTTACATAACTACCCGGCTTGCTCCCTCACCTACTTCAAACCCTTGCTCAAATGTAACCTCCAGTATTGCCCTAACCAACCTGTTTATAACTGTTTTTCTGCTTTATTTATAACTGATTATCTGTAGTATTTAACCTTCAAATATGTGGTACCATTTATTTACTGATTTTGTTTTTTGTCTGTTTCCCCCTATGAAATTGAGGGCAGAGATTTTTTTTTCTGCATCTTTTTCATTTATTGCTGTGTCCATACATGTTAGAGAAATATTTGACACATAATAGGGACTCAAAATCTGTTGAGTGAATGGGTAAAAACCTAACTTTACTCCTCTCAAGATCCTTAGATGGGTCTTTCTTTAAACACAGCCTTGTTAGCCTGATTACCTTTGGCCTTCCATGGTTTACTGCCATATCCTGAACTAACAAGCTTTTACATAATCTGAATTGCTCACAGTGGTTTGCATGTACACAGGGTCTGTATTTGGGGCCATCTGGAAAGCTCGTTGCCCCTTTCCTGTCTTTTGGACTCAACTCAAATATCACTTCTGTCATGAAACAAGTCTTCCTTATCAACTTAGCTAAAAGCACTTTCTTTTTCCTTCAAACTCGTAAATACAGCTTGTTAACATGCTGAGGGCACTTTTCACTACTTTTTATTGTTATACATACAAGCTTTCCACCTTTCTATCAGTTCCTTTTATATAATGGGTACTAGAGAAACATCTGCTAAATGAAATTACTTGTTAAAGGTGGAAGATTGGTTGATAATTGGTGATGGGCAAGATGTAAAAGATAATTTTTATTAATATCCCTGAGAAATGATGAAATAACTGTTAATTATCCTTTGGGTTTTTATTTTTTTATTTTATTATTTTTCAAAGATTTTATTTATTTATTTGGCAGAGAGAGATCACAAATAGGCAGAGAGGCAGGCAGAGAGAGAGAAAGGAGGAAGCAGGCTCCCTGAGGGACTATGAGGGACTCGATCCCAGGACCCTGAGATCCTGACCTGAGCCGAAGGCAGAGGCTTAACCCACTGAGCCACCCAAGTGCCTGCCCTTGGGTTTTTAAAAGCTTATTTTAACATATGTCTAATTCCAAAATCTCTTGTTTAAGGAATTTACTTCTAGTGGTGCTTCTCCTTAGAGTGGACCAAATAGAAATAAAGAAACCATATCAACTTTATTTAATGATTTTTGGGATAGCTTGGATGTCTCTTCCTTTTCTTGAGAATGCTCCATTTTTAGGCATTAATGCTGAATAATCATGAATGATAAGTGGAAAAATATTAAAATCTGTATATAAAATGGTGGGATTTGTTTCTTTTATTCTTTCCATATAATCTTTGGAGGATATCAAAGAGTAATATTAGCATCTAGCTCACAGGTTTTTGTTAATCATTTGAAAGGAGACTATAGGACAAGAGACCATAGTATAGCATTTTTGAGCATCATAGAATGATATGAATCAGAATCCTCATTCTATTCCCAGGTACAATAATAATCAGATGATAGTAGCTTAAAAAGTAGAGTTGATAATAATTAATATTTCTCCTGTGCCCTTCCTTAAGAAATCATAGTACTTTGAAACATTAGATTATCAATCCTTTTTGAAATTTCTATGAGGAAGTGATATGACAAGTCATAGTATTTTCTTTCAACACAAAGGGATATTCAGATATAGAGGGGTTAAATTTGTTGCTCCCAGTAACAAACTATGTCCATGTTAGGAGCATGGCAGGTAACTCAGTGTCACTTGGTTAGGGTGAGAGTCTATGGCAGCTGTTGGCCAAGGTCTGCTGCCTGTTTTTTTTATAAATAAAATTTTATTAGAATACAGCATCTGTTTGCATATTGTCTATAGCTGCTTTCATGGGACAGAGTCAAGTAGCTGCAACAGGAAATGTATGACTAGAAATCCTGGAATATTTACTATCATGTACGGAAAGATTTTGCCAATTCCTGGTCTTTGGCAATCCCCCCCCCTTTTTTATAAGGGAAGAAGCTGAAATTCAGAGAGGTTAAATATTTATTGAATTTTATTGAACATATGTGATTTAGATCCCTACTGACAAAAGTGGGGCTAAAATACCTGCTGTCTATTTCTTGCGACAGCTTTTGCTTCCATTGCCCCAATAGAACCTCACCTTGGGAGGATGATCTGAAGCCTTTTAAGTCTTTCAAATTATAAGGCCACCTTGAAAAAAAAATACCTTGAAAAAAATGGTCATTTTTCTTAGGGTCAGAACTGGAGAGTAAATAAGTCAAGTCTCTGAAGGGAGAGTGAATTTAAACCACTAAAGTCTGAGGCAGTAAATCCTTATTCCTTGTTTCCTCCCTCCAGTGGTGGTAGCTAATATGCTGAAAGGGAGCCTGTAGTCCTGAGTAAATTCAGTTTCTAGAGTAGGTAACTCATAAGATGGTTCTTAGCTAGTTCTCTGCGATGTATGACCTGATTTCAGCCTCCACCAGCAGGTGTCTGATTGTGAAGGCAGTGGAGGGGCATGCTGTCAAGAATATGACTCTGTCAGGCTTTGATGGAGATCTGAGGGCCCTCATGAGCCCCTTCCATAATTAAATGACTTACATTACACGAGGAGAAAAATGGCTTTTGAAGAACATAAGACCATCTTCCTTCTTGAAGAGAGACATGGGGTTGTTCCTCCTAAAACCAATTCTGATTGGCTCATTTTCCTTAAGTGCTTTTGGCCTTTAATTACTATTTGAATCTATTTCTTCATAATTACCACCCCTTTCATTTATATTAAGCAGTTTTATACATTTTATCTCCTTAGCGATCCTTATGATGAATGTCGAAGTGAAAAGAGTGGAAAGATTGTAAAACCCAGAGTAGTGGTTCTCAAAATGCACTCCCCTGAGCACCTGGGAATTTGTCAGAGATGCAGATCCTTTTGCCCCACCCAAGATCTCCTGAATCAAACCTTGTGGTTTAACAAACTTGACTTCCGTGCAAGCTCAAGCTTGAGCAATCACTGACCTAGACAGTGAAAGAATCCTGACCAGAACGCTTGCCTTTTGATTCCCTTACCCTAGTCCTGTTTTGCTACACAACATAAACATCCTTTTGGGTTGCAAATTAGGGCTTTCTTTGACAAGAACTCGGGCATGCTCTTTTCCTTTGTGGCATGTTCACCATGAATATCTGCTTCCTTGTTTATTGCCTGCCTTCTCAAAAAGAGTAACAGTTTAAGGAGAAAGAAGTCCTGTCAATCTCATTCACCCCCAGTATCCTTAGTAGCTGACATAGTATCCAGAACCAAGCTCATGGCTTTTGATACATATTTACTGGAGGAATTAATGAAGTATCCTCTTTGTGATAGTCATAGTGGCCACTGCAGGAAACCAACCAGGAAGACATTCAAGAGAGGACTACGTGATTCCAGAAATCTGCAGAACTAGTACTGCTACCACCCCAGCATCTCCATTTTCCTGCCACCAGTCATGCTGCTTGCTCAAAGACTCTAGCGGGCAAGAAAGCACAGGAGGAAAGTTTGCTTAACTTGCTCACATGGCACCCAGATAACCTACACTTAGATTACTTTCTTTCATTTTCTTCCCCCCCCCCCCCCCCCCTTTTTTTTTTTTTTTTTAAACACATTGTGATAACATAGATTCCATCTCCAAGAGACTTTGGGATGAAATAACTAAAGACTCTAATAGTAAATGCTGTCTTCTAAAAATAATGATACCTTGCAAGCAGCTAGTGTTTACATTGTTGTATTACTAGCTGAGCATAGAATAAGTGCTTGTGCTTGGCTTGAGTTATTTGAGATCTTAGCAGGCCTTCAGAGGACACTATCTATACCTCCTTTTGCCTATGTGATCAATAGGAAATAACAGTGTAAATCAATTCTGGGTAATAATGTAAATGGGCTCTCGAAGGCAATTCTTGCTGTGAAATAAGTAGTTAGCTGTGACACCGGCATTAACCGCAGTGGGGGTAATCAGCCTTTGGATGTGTTTAATCAGAGTTATCAGCTAAGATTAAAAAGAGAGCCACTGTTGTGCAGGGATAATCATTTTCAGGATTTAAAAGATGAATATTTGAAGGTGTTCTCATAAATTAAAGCCATCAGAATTGCTTTGAGTAATTTGGGATGCTTTGAGGTCAGGCACAAGCAAATAGGAAAGGTTAATCTCAGAGCCACAGTAGTTAATGCGCAGGAATTGCACAATACATTTATTGAAATAAATAGTGAATGCTGAGTTAAGTGAAAGTTTTTCCCCATTGCTAAGATGTTTCTTGAGCTATTACTAACCTATATGATTTGATTAAAAGTGGGCAACACCTAACAGTTTGAAAATTTATTAATTATACTTGCAATTAATTATCAAACCCAAATATTGAATATTAGACTACATTATGGCTTGATTAGAGGTAGTTCCAATTGAAAACATTGAAGAAACCAAATTCTTCCCTATAGAATTAAAGATGGATTTTGGGTCGAGAACGCTAAACATTAAGGTAGAAAGTCTGAAGAGAGGTCTTAATTCCAGGATATTCTAATTGTTTGGTAAAGTCCCTCAACCTCTGAGCCTAAGTTTCTGCATCTGTAATCATCTGGGGACAGTCGTGTCTACCTTGGATGAATTTGTAAAGATGCAGAACCACTTTTTATCAGGGTAAGACATAATATAGGTGTATGACTCCATTATTACTTGTGAAATGCTTAGCATACCTCATTTACTTTTCCAGTCAATGTTTTCTGAGTATGTACTTGGAGTTAGAGTGCTCTTCTGGAATGTAGAAAACTATAGTGAAAAACCTAAGGTTCAAGTACTCTTAGATCTTAGGTTCCTAACACAGAGAGGCAGATAATAAACGCATTCACGTAAGAGCAGAGTACCTCAGATAATGGCAAGGGATATGAGGACAATAAAGAGTGGCAACAGAGTGGAGAGTAGAGTTGGAAAGGGCTACTTCTCCTATGGTGGCAGGGGAATACCACCCCTCAGAGAATAATGGAGCTGAGAGCCATAAGCTAGCTAGGAGAAATTTACTGCTGGCAAAGTGAAAGTACTTTACTGTAGGGTTAAAAAAATTCACCTTGCCTGATATGTAAAACAAGATAGTCTCTGACTTTTTCAACTGTTCTTCCTTTGTATGGATATTATATTTCAGTTCTGACATATGTATAATCTTAATTGTCTACTTTTTGGAGCTAATAGAGATAATGTTGCTACTGCCACAGCTGCTGTAGTTGACAGGGATTTTAATGATGATCTTATCTGATCTCCTAATTTTACAGTTAAGGAAACTGAGGCCCAGAAAGGTTATTTAATTTTTATTTTTTATTTACCATGTGATAAAGGACAGAGCTGAAACTAGAGTCTGGGTTTCCTGACTCACAGTAATAGGAATTAAGATAGATATATAGGAATTAAGAAAAAATAATCCCATACCATCCTCAAGACTCAGACATTTGCTTCTGCTTCCTCCCAGTATCTTGTTCTCAGAGGGAAGAGCTTCAAAAGTCATTTTGAGAAACTTAAGATGAGAACTTTATTGGTTTTAAAGACATATCCACAAGTTCTTTGGTATTCCTCCCCTGGAGAGGTAGTTTAAGTCCCCTCCCCTTGTATGTGGCCTGAACTAAATGACTCCTTTCTAGTGAATAGAATATATCAGAATAATAGGAATTACTAAGATTAGGTTACAAAAAGACTATGGCTTCCATCTTTAACTCTCTCTCTCTCAAATCACTCTGTTTCCTAGGGCTGCCATAACAAAATACCACAAATTTGATGGCTTAAAATAGCACTTTATTCTCTCATAATTCTGGCAGCCAGAGGTCTGGAGTCGGGGTATTGGCAGGACTCTACTCCTTCTGGGGACTTTAAGGGGGAATCCACCCTTGCCTCTTCCAGCTTCTGGTGGCTCCAGATATTTCTTGGATTATAGCAACATAACTCTAATCTTTGCCTCCATTTTCACATGGCCATCTTCTCTATTTTCTGTCTTTTTTTCTTCTCCTATGAGGACACTTGTCATTAGGCCTTCCCTATTCCAGAATGATCTCAAGGTCTTAAGATCCTTAACTTAATTACATCCTCAAAGATCCTCTTTCCAAATAGGCGCACATTCAGATTCTGGGGCTTAGGTCATGGAGATATCATTTTGGAGTCACCATTCAATCGACTACATACTCTCCCTGGGTGAAGTCAGCTTGCTTGTTAGAAAGCTGCTCTGAGGAGAAGAAAACCTGCTACCATGTTGTGAGAGAACTCAGACAGCTCTGAAGAGACTCCTAAGGCAAGAACTGAGGTTTTCCTGTAATAGTGTGAGTCAGCTTGGAAGGGGATCTTCTGAGATATGTCAACAGTCACTAAAGTGTGGTTGGGAGGACACCTTCCAGACCCAGTCGAGCTTTCTGATATTCTGATACTCAAACTTGACTACAACAGCATGGAAAACATGGAGCCAAAAACACCCAGTGAGGGCGCCTGGGTGGCTCAGTGGGTTAAGCCGCTGCCTTCGGCTCGGGTCATGATCCCAGGGTCCTGGGATCGAGTCCCATATCGGGCTCTCTGCTCAGCGGGGAGCCTGCTTCCCCTTCTCTCTCTCTGCCTGCCTCTCTGCCTACTTGTGATCTCTTTATCTGTCAAATAAATAAAATCTTTAAAAAAAAAAAACAAAAAACACCCAGTGAAGCCACTCTCAAGTTCCTGTCCTGAAAACCTGTGTGATAACAAATATTTGTGATTTTAAGTTTGGAGTATTTGTTACATAGCAAAAGGTAACTAATACAGCAGCTATGGCCATGAAGTTCCTTTAACAAGATAAGGAGCCCACTGCCAGAATGGTTGGTGTCTATTTTGCTAGCACATGAGGGACAGGTAAGGTGACATGCAAGGTGAAAGCAAAACGAATTTGGGGTAATGTGAAAATCGGTGACTTTAAAATAAAAAAAATGCAACCGTACTCCTTACCATACCTCTCTCATAGGCAGTGTATGTATATGTATATGTGTATATATGTATAATCAGTTTTTCAGAAAACTGTTATGAATAGAAACTTGTCATTTTTACAAGAAATATTTGTATTTTAAATTTAGTGTATGTTATATATATACATATATACATATATATATAGAGAGAGAGAGAGAGAGAGAGAGATTGATTTATTGATTGATAGATTAGAGGCAAGGAGAACCCAATTTAGCTCAGTAAAGAAGGATTGGGGGAAAACAACACAAACCCAAGCACACAACTGGGTATTGATATTTACCTAATATTCCTTAAGTGTCTTTAGTCTTCACACTTGTTACTCACATGCTCTTTATTAGGAAATACCATTTTCGTTTTGAGGGGAAAAATTAATTCAGTGTTTATACTGTGTGGAAGCTGTAGGCTGAGAGAAGCAGAAGTAGCTTCCTATTTACGTTTGTGGCAGTGCCCTTCTAAATCTGTTTGCTCTACCAGGTGGTGTGTTTCCCATTAGCTCGTTCATTTGTTAGAACCACCTAGAGTTTGCTCCATTTCTAATCACACGCTATTTGTGAAATCCCTATAATTTCCTACGGCCTTCTGAAGCTTTCCTTTTCCTATCTGTGACATTTTGAGGAAAGATTTATTCCTCCTCTATATTTATTCTGCTTAGTGAATATCACCAGAGGCAACCTTAACTGTATTTTTTGCAAATTTTCTTTCAAATTGTGTCTGGATTGTATTTAGAGTACAGTTACCCATTTGAAAGTCTCCAGAGTGCAAGGGGCTATCGTTGAAATTCCTTCCATTTGCAGACACTCAGGTTTTGCTTTTTTACATCATGGCGTGTGATGCCAAACTTGTCTTTCCTTACACGGCCAGATGATTGTGCTCCTGTTGTAACATCAATCCCGCACCTAGGTCTGTCAGATGCATACACATGTGCATATTTTCTCATGTACTCTATTAGAAGTGTATTCTCATTATGCTGAGCACAGCTTTTCTTCTGCATTACAATGTTTCATGATTATGGAATTCAGGGATTTTTTTTTTTTTTCCCAGTCTGTGGAGCCCTTTGGAAAGTATTTGGAAAGTTTGGGTTAGTGGATGGCTTGATGGAACTCGGGTAGAGTCTGACAGGATCTCCCAGGAATTCCCAGAAGGCAGAGGAAATATAATTGCTGTGCTGGGCAGGCTGAGAGGAATGGGTCCTCCTTCTCCACGTATCCATGACATAACTTACCTATTGTTTTAAAATTAAGAAAAGCCATTTTGGTTTAACATCCTCTTAACAAGAATGAGAGATTGAGAAACCCCACATCAAAGTGTATCCATCAAAAATGGCCAGGGCTCTGTTTGTAGAATATTATACCATTGTGAGATCGATTCATATAGCTATCCATATTGAGGGAAGTGAGGTTTAGAGAACCACATATCATAAAAGAGTTAATATTTCAAACATTTCCTTACATTTTCTGTTGTCTTTAAAGAAGTGTTTCTCCATATACCAAATTAACTGGTTGTCATGGCACCAAACCTGTTACTTTTAAACACAATATCACACTCCAGGCAACATTCTATTGTTTATGCCTATTGTGAGATTAACCGTCACATGGCATTTTTTTTCCATCTTGTTTTCATTTTTCTTTTACACTCCATTCAGAAATGATGAGACCAATATTTCAAAGCCTGTATGTGAGATGTTTCTATTTATTATTCACCATGGTATAACAGCAGCTTTTTATTCGTCACTGCCCTTGAGGACATTACATTTGGCAACAATGGAACTTTTGGTAAGAGTCTCACAATTACAACAAAGCTGGAAAGGCACCTGGAAATCACTCCTTTAACAACTGAGCCAGTTCCTCTCATTAAGGAATAGGCAAGACTTTTCATCAGGTGAAGATTGTGTTCTTTGCATTTAACAGTCTGGCACACAGTAGGTGGTGATAAGTGTTTCATTCATTCACAAAACACTGACCGGTTCCTAAGTTATGCGCCAGGTGCTTTGCTTATCTTTTAGAAAAGAAGTATGTACAAAACAGGTAGGCACCTCACCCTCATGGAACTGAGTTGAGCTGAGCTAAAATGATTCAAGTGACTTGCTCAAGGTCACATAGATATTTAAGGTATAAAACCTTGCCCAGAATCCAAATTGTCAGATCCTGTCTATGGTCCTTTCTTCTTTTCCATGGAGATTTTATTCGGGGGATCTAATAAGAAGATCTTATGGTGATGACCTTCTTGCCTTATGTTTTCTTGGGGTTTTCCGAGGCAGTGACCTAGAAACTGTATTCTGATACGTTTGTACCTGGGGTAGGGAGGAGGGGCATTGTCCAGTATAGTTAATGTTTAATTAATAAATAAATGTTTGTTTTAGTGTTACTCCTATGCTTGAGTATGTCATACGCTCAAAGTCTCTCCCAGTCTAGTGTAGAAAATTATTCTGGAAATCATTATTTTAACCTGGCATCAGGGCACAGGACTTTCTTGACTGGGATCTCATATAGCAGTTGCCTGACATTTTCAATGATACATATTCTTTTTTTCTTCCCCCTCAGGTTTTTATTTAAATTCCAGTTAGTTAACATACAGTGCAATACTAGTTTCAGGTATAGAATTTAGTGATTCATACAACACCCAGTGTTCATCACAACTTGTGCCTTCCTCACTCCCCATCAGTGATACATTTTCTAATGACATGTAGAGCACATTCGTGTGGTCTCTTTGGAAGAGTTTTTTGTTCCACATTATTTAAGGATAAGACAGACAGTTATTTGTAAACATTCATTTCAATAATTATTCATGATCTGATATCCGTATGTTTTAGGAAGAAGAACTTTTGCATCTCTGTGTCCTAAATCAGAACGTCAAACATGTATTGTTATACAATATGGAAACCAACTAAACATAGATTAATTCATTACTTATGGTTTTATTCTGTTTCTCTTCCTTAGCTGCTCCTTATAAAAATAAGATCGACACATATCTTTCAGCACCTGTACCGAGTTATATTTCCCAGACATAAAACACATGGGTGGAGTTCTGGTGGAATCCCTCTTATTGTCCAGTGTTACAGCCTTTCTACTGTTTTTTTTTTTTTCCTTTTGCTCTGATTTGTTATCATTATTTGTTTGCTTTGCTTTGTTTTGTTTTGTTTTTTTAGTGCTTTGTAATGCCTCTCAAATCTTTGTTCAGCTATTCAATTGATTGACCTGTGGCATAATCCATTTGGAAGATAGAATTTGGAACTTCCTGCGTCAGGATCACTTGACTAGAAATATTTAAGTGGGTCTCTTTCCTGTCTGGAACCTTCTCTCTACTGATGATCATATCCCATAAAATGGTTGAGAACATGGACTTTGAAGTCCCAACATACTGGGCTCAAATTCAGGCTCTGGATGTGGTCAAATTATGAGACCTCTTTGTACCTTTGTGTTGCCAAGTAGGAGACATTTCTCATAGAAATGTTAATGATTATGAGTTAATGTCAGTGCAGCATTCAGAGCACTGCCTGCCTCTGAGTAAATGCTGTATAAGGTTAGCTGCTTTTTTAGTAAGGTCATTCCAACCACCTTACCTAAAATATCATTCTATCACTCTCTACTCCCTTGCCCTGCTTCACCTGACATCTGAGGTTGTTTTATGTATTTATCGATCTATTTGTTAAGTGCTTGTCTCCTCCACTAGAATGTAATCTTCATGAAACCAGGGAGTTTGTTCACTGGTGTATTTTCAGATCCTAGAAAGGTATTCAAAACAATTTATGAATGAATAGATATATATGCACAGGGAACTTTAGTTATGTAAAATTATTATCAGAGTGACTGGCAGAACAAGTCTAAAAGTACATTTAGTTTCATGCTCTGTTCATTGGCTCCTCTAGTAAATAAATCAACTAATAGTTATGAATAAGCCAGGAAAATAGCACCAATGTATGAGAAGGTCAAGACCATATTTGACACTCGATATATCTACCAAGAATGTTTAGGTGCACTGAACATCTTTTTCCAATTTTTTCCAAACTCTGTAGTTTAAGTAGTAGTGTCAGGATGAAATAAAGCAGAGGAAAAGGTCTGAAGAACTTTAATGGCCTGGGAACCATGTCCTTTCTGGCTTGCCGAATTAAAACCCAATGGGTGGATAGTGAGGTCCTTTCCCATTGAGTTAGAGGCTGTATTCAAAGATGATTTCTAAGCTCAAGTTATTGCTAAAGCTCATTAAAGTAAAATGATAATTTTATGGGTTCGAAATATGTTAGGACTGATTTTCTTTTTTTTTTTTTAAGACTTTATTTATTTATTTGAAAGAGAGAGAGTACCCCTGGAGCTGGGAGCCCAATATGGGACTCCATCCCGGGACTCCAGGAGCATGACCTGAGCCAAAGGCAGTCGCTTAACCAACTGAGCCACCCAGGAGCTCCAGGACTAATTTTCTGATTGGGACCACTAGCCCCAGTGCTTACAACTTACATGGTCAGTGTGTTAAAAGGGGAAATATTGATGTGCATTTCCTCTGTGTTCAAACTATTCAGACTTTATGGGAAATAATAAAGCTTTACGGCTTGTTCTTCACAAATAGGATGCTAGGGACTTGCAGCAACAGGAGAAATCTATTTATTATTTTGTGTCAGAGTGATTGGGGCCATTCTCTGCTTTATGGACCCCCAGAGCTAATTGTTGCTTGGGGTAGAGAAGAAAATAGCATGATAGTGCTTAGAGAATATTAATTTGCTATAAATAGAAATTCATTTTATTATAAGGAAGGTAATTATCTGACCACTAGGCAGTGTAGCACATTTCACTGTTAACCCTAACATTGCCAGATGGAGTGAAGTCATAATCCACCCCATCAGGCCTTTAGGACTTCTGACATAAAAGGCTTAAAAATATAGTTACAGTTTCCTGCTGAGGCATCATCCCTGCTTCTAGCCTTTGTAGCTGCTTCCATGGTCCTGAAACCATGACATCAGGTAGGAGAGAAAGAGAGAAAGAAAGAAAGGTAGGAAGAAAGAGAGAAAGGGAGAGAGAGGAAGTGATGTGGGGGAAGGAAAAAAAAATCATACTAGCATCCTATGTGCCTTGGCAAGAATTACATAGTTATAGACATTCTCCTCCACCTCCTTTTCCCCAAATCCACCTGAAAAATGGAAGAATATCTAGTGGGGCCCCTCCTTCAGCCCCATTCATATTAAATGTAAGCATGTATTTCATATTAAATGTAAGCATGTATTTATTTGTGAAGGCATTTAAGCCAGTCCTTCATGCCTTTCTATCTTCCTATTTTAGAGAGCCAATGTTTCAATTGCCCCTTCAAATTAGCTACTAAAACTATTACTCTGGGAAAGGTATTTCTCTTCTCATTGTTGGATATTTTAGTCTGTAAAGGGTGATCCTTGGTCTGAAGAAATGTGACTCACTGGTCTGAATTGGTACACTGCCTACTGGTTCTAGTTCTTTTTTTTTTTTTTTTTAAAGATTTTATTTATTTGACAGAGAGAGAGAGAGATCACAAGTAGGCAGAGAGGCAGGCAGAGAGATCGAGGGGGAAGCAGGTTCCCCGCTGAGCAGAGAGCCCGATGCGGGGCTCGATCCCAGGACCCTGGTATCATGACCTGGGCTGAAAGCAGAGGCTTTAACCCACTGAGCCACCCAGGCGCCCCGGTTCCAGTTCTTTTATAGTACTCTGAGTGTTTTGCATCTACTACTGGGTAAGCAAAACCCAATCTTGAGTTAGTGTCTACTTCTGTCAAGACCCATTTGTAACCCCCAAGGTCTTCCTGCATCAGTTTCACTTACCAGCTATGTTCAGGGGCTTCCCCCCAGGGAATCTGCCATATAGCCTGCAGTCTCGTCTCTTCTGTTGGCAGACAGAACAATTCTTATTGACATTTGTGCCTGAGAGAGTGAAGCAATATGTCTAAATTCAGTCCATCTCTGCATTGCTGCAGGTACCCCTATATTCACTCATTTCATGGAGCCAAGTGAACACCAGAAGCAAGTGTACAGGCATATTTGCTTGTCGATTCCAATCACCCTCTAAACCTGGAAGGTGGTTCTTCTGACAGGCATTGATGCATCCTTCAGATTTCTATAGTGATGTCCTCAGGACAGTGCCCCATATGGGCATCTCTTTAATAGGCCAGGTTTCCATTGCCTTACTGCCTAACCATCTGGCCAGGCCATTGGCTATTGAGCATTAGTTGATAAAAAAAACAAAAACAAAGGCCTTTTTTTTTTTTTAAATCATAAAGCAGTACCAAACTGATTTGTTTTTACCTTCTTCTAACAGAGTGATTGCCTTCCAAACAGAATATTGTCCATTCACCTTGAAACTGCTGTCCACACATTAAGTGGCTCTTTGTTGGTTGGTTGAGAGCTGTTTATAGGGCACTGTCCAAGTGATGATAGAATTTGGCAGCTTCTTATGCAGCTCTGAAGTTAATCCTAGGGGAAAGGAAACTCCCTGCCCATGAGTATCTTCCCCTTGCATTCTCCCTGTAGCATGTTCCTGTATAAACAATTTCTGTTTTATTAGGGAACTCTTCTGGGCACTGCCCTCCCCACTAGAGTATTTCTCTAACATTATCCAACACATTTTGTGTATTTCAGGCTTCAAGATTATTTTATATCCTTCAGTCATAGAGGTAATTTCAATTAATGTCTAATAGCAAGCTAGTAATTTTCCCTCAAAGGGAAACTCTTTTGAGTCCAGAGTCCCATAGTTATCTCCGGAAGGGATTCACTACTAGCTTTTGCCATAAACTCTGGTCCATACTCTACATTGGGATATTTTATAAGAAAGAGAATTTGTTCTTATCAGCACTCTAGTTCTAATGTATGCCATGTGGGCCTGGGCAATCTTATCTGTTCCCATTTAATAGTTCTGATTAATACTGCTGGAGGCACAGATTTATATACCTTCTCTTTTATAATACTAGGTTGGAGAAAGCATTCCCTAGACAGATACTGTGTCTATCCCCATAATACATTCAGATAGTAGACATGTAGCCACTTTATACGAAGTCTGTTCAAACATGTCAGTTCTCCTCTAAACAGCTTAATCCCATCAACCCTTACCATTCCATTAGGATTTCAGTAAGAGGTTTTTGTTTTACAGTATGAGATATGGAAAATGTTCCTCAGTGAGACATGGTAGCCATTCCTGTGAACCATTCAGGTTAAGATACAACCTCTTCACATAATGCATGTTTAAGTATTCCAACTTTCATAATCCTATCCTTAAATTTTTATATTCTCTAAATCTAAATGTAGTCTACTTCCAGGTTTCACCAGTGGGTTTTGGTACCATAGTTCTTGTGGCTTTCGTATCTAGGGATTCCAGTAACTTCTCTTCACCTCTGATCATTTTAACCACTCATATATATATAAGGACTTGGGTCCCCAGTAAAGAGTTGAGATAGGGGATCTTACTTCTTTGGTCAATCTTTATCTTCACTAATCTGCTTGAATATTGCACCATGCCATTTGAGGTATGATTTTTTATTGTCACCTTTGCCTTCTGGCTTTTAAAATTCCTCAAAATTAGAATATATAGACTCATTTGGGGCCTTTTAATGTTGGAGGACCTGCAGGGAGCCCCTTTGGTCCACCCAGTCCTTAATAGTGCTTTATTAAGACCTTTGTTTCAACCTCATCAATGTCCATGTTATTCATCCCCTTTTTTTTTTTTTTTAAGATTTTATTTATTTATTTGACAGACAGAGATCGCAAGTAGCAGAAAGGCAGGCACAGGGCAGGTGGTGGTGGGGGGAAGAGGCTCCCTGCTGAGCAGAGAGCCTGATGCGGGGCTTCATCCCAGGACCCTGAGATCATGACCTGAGCTGAAAGCAGAGGCTTAACCCACTGAACCACCCAGGCACCCCTCATCCCTTTTCTTAATAACCATCTAAAGAGGGACACTTGGGTGTTTCAGTTGCTTAAGTGTCTGCCTTTGGCTCAGGGATCCTGGGATCCTGGGATAGAGTCCTGCATGGTGAGCGGAGAGGGGCATTCATGCTCCATGGGGAGCCTTCTTCCCCCTCTGCCTGCTGTTTCCCCTGCTTGTGTTCTCTCTCCCTTGCTGACAAATAAGTAAATAAATCCTTAAAAAAATAATAGACATCTAAAGATTTCTAATCTGCCAGGATTCCACTCTTGATTGTCCCCTTTCTTTTTCCTTTATTTTACCATTATCATCATTTACTATATTTATGCCATTTCTTAACCATTTAAAAAATGTTCCCCATGCTAGGAAAAGTCCCTTGACTCTTCCCTCTGCCTCTCTGCATTCCCTTGTTGATCAATCTAGTATTTTTATTAGCATCTGTAAGGCCCAGGAGGAGAAGCTGAGACTGCAAATTTGATAAGGCTTCTCAGACTGTTGCCTGCTATTGTAGCAGTAAGGGGATGCCCGTGCAGAAAAGCCCCCTTTAACTTCAGAATTTGCCATGCCCTAGATAATGGGTGTATTCAGTGGGTGTATGTCCCAATTGTCATAAAACTAGTCCCACATGGCTTATAGACCATGCCCCTAAATTATTCACTTTAACTATTTTTTTTCTTAAGATTTTATTTATTTGACAGACAGAGATCACAAGTAGGCAGAGAAAGAGGGGGAAGTAGGCTCCCAGCTGAGCAGAGAGCCCAATGTGGGGCTTGATCCCAGGACCCTGGGATCATGACCCAAGCTGAAAGCAGAGGCTTTAACCCACTGAGCCACCCAGGCACCCCTAACTGTCTATTTTAGTAAAGATTCTTCAGGAAGCTGATGACATTGATCCACAAAATAAGACAACTCCTTCACAGAATACACGCTGGTTTCAGTAGTTGCTTGGTTTTGTCCTCTTCCCCACCCCCAACAATGACTACCTTTTCAGTAACCACAGGTACTTTTTGTTGTCCTGGTATCATTTTTCCCTTTGTAGGTACCACTGACCAGCTAAAAATTGAGGTTCAATAACCATTTCTTCAGGTTTGATAATTTGCCAGAAGAGCTCACAGAACTCAGGGACACACTTTACCTACTATTGCTGGTTTATTGTAAAGGATACAATTCAGAAACAGTCAAATGGAAGAAATGCAGAAGGCAAGATATGGGGTACATGGAGCTTCCCAGTACCCAGTGTGGTCAACCTGGAAGTATTCTAAAGTATGTTGTTTAGAGCTTCATTATGTAGGCATGGCTGACTAAATCACAGGCCATTGGTGATTAACTGGATCTCCAACCCTCTGGTCTCCTTAGAGTTCAGAGGGTGGAGCTGAACGTTTTAACCCCCTAATCACATGGTACCTCTGATGACCAATCCTTCCATCCTGAAGCTATTTAAACATCACCTCATAAGTTATAAACTCAGGTATGGTTAAAAGGGGCTTGTTATGAACAACAGATGTTTCTATCATCCACATTACTAGGAAATTCCAGGGTTTTTTTTTTTTAAAGATTTTATTTATTACAGAAAGAGATCATAAGTAGGCAGAGAGGTAGGCAGAGAGAGGAGGAAGCAGGCCCCATGCAGCGCAAAGAGCCCGATGCGGGGCTTGATCCCAGGACCCTGGGATCATGACCTGAGCCGAAGGCAGAGGCTTTAACCCACTGAGCCACCCAGGCGCCCCAATTCCAGGGGTTTTAGAAGCTCAGTGTCAGGAACTATATATATATATA
The DNA here is from genome assembly GCA_003697995.1 of Taxidea taxus jeffersonii. Lineage (NCBI taxonomy): Eukaryota > Metazoa > Chordata > Mammalia > Carnivora > Mustelidae > Taxidea > Taxidea taxus. The sequence continues at coordinate 74,453 of ML106086.1, read as the reverse complement.
TATACACATATATATATATGATAGTCATCAGTCTTATAACTTAACTATATTTATGCAGAAATATGCTTAAGTACAGATGCTTGTAATATGTATCCTCATATCTACATGAAAATTAATTTCTTTCTCCCAGAAGGACCCAGTTTTACCACAGAACTTTAAATCTGGAAATTAGGATTAACTTGTTCTTGCATTAAAAGCTATTATGGGTATTTTTTGAGAGATGAGATTTAACCATGACTTTTGTGTGTGGAATATATACTCATACACTATAGTTTCAGGAAAAGTTATTTTTAGCACCTTATGTTCGTGTATAGGTCCTAGGTGCTATTTTTAAGCAAGATAGCATATAATATCAATTACAAGATATTATATACTTGGTTTTATAGAACTGTTTCAAAAACTTAAATAATAGAAACTTTAGATCTTAAATATCTAGTGTAGGGCAAAATAAAAGTTCCATTTGTAAAGCTAAATATCACTCAACCATTCAGTTGTTCTTGGATGTAGATGGGTAAGCTTGTTCTTTTACAGTTAGACCATATGGTGTTCATTTATTTTTTCTGTGATAGATGTGCCAGATAGCCAAAACCTTTGCTTCATACCTTAGGGGGAAGGGGATCTGTGACATGCATACTTATTTTATGCCATTCTCTCCACGTTGTACAGAATATATTTAAATTGGGCAACTAAATTGCTTACAGTAATAAAATATATTTCATTCAGTGACTGTTGGTACTTTTTGATGCATGCTGATTTGGGTTCTGACACAGTCATAATCTACATACCAAACATATGTGTTTAGCTTTCAAAACAGAAACTGGCGCTGTTAGAGCTGTGGGAGTAAGCTGGTTTGCCAAAGCAGTCTCTCCTTTTTCCTCCCTGGAGAAAGGGCTTATCATTGATGGCCTAGGGGCCCTTGTCTCAAACTTCCGGTGGAGTTTCCAATTAATAAACACATCCTGTAGCATAGCAAAAATTTGAGACTCCAACTCATCCTTTTCCCTTGCCTTCTATGAGAGACTGTGGTCATGAGGCCTACAGTTGACAAGATAAACAGTAAATCTACTGAAATGTTGATGCTTAAAAATGTACAAAATTTAAGTGGAAAATAATGTCATTAATTTTACCTTTGCAATGGATGGACAAAATAGAAGTATATAAATAATGATTTCAACAGCCACAAAGCACTCAGGTTTCTCTTTCTACCTTTTGCATTTCTGTATGTCACTGGTATCTGCATATATTTTGTGGATACTTTCTACCTATGACTTTCTGGTATTTCAACTGTAGGGCTTCTATGATTAGTCACCTTTCGTACTTTCATTCCATCTTGACTACTTTCAAATGAAGGCTTTTTAAGGTCTTGTATGTTCTGTCTGTCAACTCCTCAACATCTGTACTTTTAAAATATGCTGTTGGATTCTTGATTACTGTCCTTCAAGCTTGCCTCATAGGATGATGCCACTTGGCTGAAAAGTCCTCTTGGTAATTCAGTAATTAAATCCTTTTAGTTGGGCCCAAGAGAGATCTCTTGGGCTGAATTGCACTGTACAGTAAATGACATTATAATGAGGTTTTACCTTATTTGTTACATGAATGAATGGGAATTTTGCTGTTGCATATTATTAGTATTTGAGGCTGTAAAGCAAGCCTGGGTGCTGTGAGAGCTAGTGCAATCATGTCTTCTTATAAAGATTGTAACAGTGTAGTAAAGGTAGTTTCACTAAAAGGAGAAACATCCTTGTAAAGAACATGTCAGGCAGTCTCATGAAGCAGACTGATGATCGTTCTGTATGTCACTGAATTCTGAACATCAGGCCCTATTGTAGATACTCCTGCAGTAGTACCTCATCTTTATCTTTAAAGTAACCCTGTGTGAGCGATTCTGTTATCATCCCCATTTTATGCATGAGGAAAGTCAGACCCGAGGTTAAATAACTTTCCTAAGATCTCACAGCTGGTAAGAGTGGAGTGAGGATTCAGACTCAGGAGGTCCTACTCCATAGCTCTGCACTCATAAATTTTATGATTTTATCTCCTCCTTAGGCATGGACATTTGCTTATAGATGAGTTAATTTTATTGATCTTATTTCTTTTTGATTTCCTTCCCTTTTTAATGAAAGTTGATGATGATATTTAGAAAGCTTTCTTTGTGTAACTTAAAAATGTTTAAGCTCAGAAAAGTACTGAGAAAAATAACAAGTGCTCATGCATCAACTACCAATAATTTAAATTGTTAACTTCTTGGCCTCTTTATTTCCACTCACTGTTTTTTAAATTAAAAAAAAAAAAAAAAGACATTTTTGACAAAGTTCTTCCCCTTAATCCCACTCCTTCCTTTCCTCTTTCCCATTCTTTGCCCAGAACAACCAGCTGGCTATAAAACCTTCTAGACTATATATATATATATTTTATTTCTACCACAGATATAGAAATAACCATAAACATTATACATTATACTTTTATGTGTTTAAATGTACACATAAGGCCTCATGTCATACAGACTATACTGTTTCTTCCCCATTTCATCCAATATTATATTTTGAAACCTCTCCATAGTGATTTATCTAGCTGTAATTCATTTTTTAGCTGCTGTATTTAATTCAGTCTTATAGATATGCCTTATTTTTTGTGTTCATTTTCCTGTCAAGGTTGATTAGATGGTTTCCAATATTTTCCTATTATAAACAATGCTGAGACCTCTTTTGACTTATATCCACGTGTCTCTTCAAGTGGATTCCTGGCTGGGAGGGCCATGTGCTATACTCTAGCAGTGAGCATAGGACAGCTACAATTTGAGAATTAAAGGAAAGAATTGGCAAGTGCATTACTATGAGACAATAATTAATAATAAATTATATTGCTAACAGATCATATGTGTCCATGCTTTATGAAGTCCCGACAAATAAATGGGAGGTTTATGTGAGGTTGGATAAAAGGAACTCTGAGCTCAAAGGCAAGAGACCTGGATTTTCTCCTCAGCTGTGCTCTAACCTAGTTTTATGCCATAAAACAATATATTAATGGACTCTGAATCTCATTTTTCTCAGCCAAAGATGGGAAATTTTTCGTAGTATATTTTTTTCTTACTTTTTCTTCTAGCCCTAGACTCTCTGAATTTTAAGGCCTGGCCAGGTTTTCTTTAATGTTAACACACCCGCTTAGCATTGAACTAAATGATCCACAGGCCTAACCAAGTCTGCAGGGCATCTCTAGGCTTCCCCTGAATAGGGGACCCATTCCTAATTCCAGAGTGCCAGGCATTTGGTCCTTTCAGTCCCTCAACTTCTTATTTCCTTTCCCACTGTAAATACTTCAGCTCTCTTGGAGAGAGGCAGGGTTCCTGGATCGGGCAATTGCGAACCATGTGACCCTCAGATTCCTCAAGGGGCAGCAGGCTTCAGTTATCCTCAGTGGTATCTGACCTGATAACCACACTGTTGATTGTCCCTTTCCTTCTTCTGTCTGATTCCTCCACCCCTGACCATTGTAATCTGAGCTTATCTCAGGGACTTCTTAACAGGGGAAACCCAAATAAAGATATGCATCTATTGAAATCTTGTCTCTTCTTCTACCTCTAGCCCAATTTCATAGATTTCAAAGGTTCTTCCTGACCTACTTTACGAGTTCCTCCTCGTAAAGCTGCTATGGACCCTCATGGCATTTGTCCTTTGAACTAATTAATGCAAGACTGCATGGGATTATTCATGTTCTTTGTGTCCCTCCTCCTTCCAATCATAAAATGAACTGCCAAAAATCAGGAACTCTTTTCTTGTGTTGCTTTGGTTTTATTTTTAATGTTCCTCAGCACCTAGGGTGGAACTAGCACAGAATATACTACATGTAGTAAGTCCTCACTGAATGAATAATGTAGTCTTAATAGGTCCATACCCCCCAGGCCAGATTTTGTGGATGTCAGGCATCTCTTCTCTCTTCTTCAGTTTCTTTGCCTTTTAATTAACTTTCCATTAGGCTTCTAGTTCTTGGTGACCTCCCGAGGGCCTGGCAGTCAGAAGGTTACAGACTGGACTATCCAGTTTGTTACAGTGTTAATATATAAAGAAATACTCTTTATATAAGTACTATTATAGTATTTATTTGCTTTCTTTATTGCTCTGTGCTCTTCCATGAAAGCTTCTGGACTCTGGAAAGATCAGGAAGCTCATTCCATGTGGCTGCCACCTCAGTCTTTTAGAGGCTGATTGGAATTACGCTCAGTTCTACACACGTTTCAAACAGAGAGGAATAAACAGATGTATAAAATCTTGCATCTTAGATAAATAAAATACTCTTTCTGGTCATACTTTCAGAACACTTCAGGCAAATTGGCAGAAATAAATGGCAATACAAGTGTGTGGGGAAGTAGCAATTTGAATTTTCAATTTTTATCTAATACTTTTAATTCTAAATTTAGCCATAGTGTTGTTTTATTGTCAAAATTATATAAATTTAAAAACAAACCCAAATATTGATGCTTCCAAATGTTTTGCTTCAAATATTTTTGCCACATTTTCCCCATGAGATGAAGTCTCCATTAATTTTCTTTGTTCTCTCTCTCTCTCTCTCTCTTTTTGGAATCCACCTGATTGAAATACAAATCATTAAGTTGTAAAATTCTGTTTTATTTTGGTTAAATATTTCATACGGTTAAAAGCTGGTAGAGAATTCAAGTGAGTGAAACTGACAGCTTATAGTTTTGTTTAGCAAATGACTACTTCTCCTTAACTTAAATGCTATGGCTCCAGTTTTTACTTCCTTTGTGAAATGAGGATGAGTACTGTGGCCTCTCTCTTTTAAGACTTCCAGCAACTGAGGGCATTATTACTTATTCCAGGAGTTTGAAAACTGGAAAACTTTTTTTTTTTTTTTTTCCCTCTCAACAGTGTAGCATTCTTTTTGTCATTTGTTTGAACCTGTTTAGTGAGTATTGATTTTGGAAAATATATTCCCAAAAGCTTATATCTTGAATTCAGTTCTTTTCAAACTGTGCACAACCTGGTCAGGCAGAAGAGGCCTCCCCATTTGCTCTGCTTTATTCTTCCTAAATTGACTTTATCACTGTCCCTTCGGTTGTCTCCAGAGTTCACCACAGATGATCTCCTTTTGTTGGCAGGAAGCAAGCAGCGTGGAGACTGCAGGGCACAATTGCTGAAAGGTTCCTCTTTCAATTCAGGTTTCATTCTAATTTTAACTTATTTGGTGCTGTTTTGGAAAAGCCGTTTGCCTGAAATAAGGAGAATAAATACATGATACCCTACATAGGGAGTTTGCAAAGTAGGATGCAGAAATCTAGGAGCTAAAATTTAGATCTAAGTCACAAGTTCTTTTTTCTTCTTGCCCTCTTTTCTTTTTATACTCCTGTTTCTCCCAGTTGGTAAGATGGACAGGGTGGGCAAGAGTGAAAGAAGAAGAAGATGCAAGATTTTATATATTTGTTTATTCCTCTCTGTTTGAAACATGTGACAGTGTAGAACTGAGCGTAATTCCAATCAGCCTCTAAAAGACTGAGGTGGAAACCGTGTGGAATGAGCTTCCTGATCTTTGCAGAGTCCAGAAACTTTCATGGAAGAGCACTGAGAGAAAAAGCCTACCCCTTGCCCAGGAGACCCATAGGGACAGGTTCCAGTAATTTTGTTGAGGTTCCCTGAAATAGAGCCAAGATATACTCATTCTAAATATGAAAAAAATTGAATAAAATTCTGTATTTTATTATGTATATATTACATCTTGACACTTCCACAGAAGAGCCTCCGTTTTCTTTCTGAAGATATAAAGACTGGGACTGTGTTTCTATTAGGGAGAGGAAATGGATCACTCTGGCCTGCTTCCCTAGATCTGTTTTGATTTTTGATTTTTTTGTAGCTTTCAGTGCTGAGCCCCTTCCAGGGCGAGAGTTTGCTTCCTCCACGAAGCTTAGTCACCACAGACACAAAGATCAGAGTGAATTACCAACTTCTACCAGCATTGGGTTCAGACTCAGCAGACACATTTTTTTTTTTAACTTTTGACTGGAAACTTGTAACTGAACCATATATATATATAATAAGGATCATCTCAACTATTTGTTCAAACAAGTCATGAGCCCACACAAGAGAAAGCTCAATTTTCTCTCATTAGCAGTTCAGACATAGAGCAAATATTCAGTTGTGTATTATCTTAGATTCTACGTTAAAACAATGATAATAGCATTGGAGTTAATAAAAATGCTCATATGCCTAACAGCTAGAAATTTCTAGTTATATGAAGGCAATATAGCCTAGTGGTAAAGACCTCTCTAGATTTGGAAACTTTGGTTTGAGCCTTGCATTTTCATGTGACCAGCTGTATACACTTAGGAAATTACTGCGCTCTGGACTTTAGTTTCCTCATCTATAAAATACACGCATTAGGATTATTCAGAGGATTAAATGAGATGCATGTGTGACATTTGCTGCAGTACCTGAAACTCGGTAAGCATATTGATATTGGCTAGCAGTAGTATCTCAGTCACTTTCCTGCTTGTTATGACACCTCATCTTCCTGACAGCCTTGTAGTGTAATATATACCAGAGGCAGACAATTTTTTTCTGTAAAGGGCCAGATATAAACATATTTGGCTTTGTGCACCATTCAGTTTCTGTTGTAGCTAACTTAGCTCTGCCCCTGTAGTGGGAAGAAGCCAAAGACAGTATAAAGGAAGGGATGCATCTCTGTTCCAATAAAACTTTATTTACAAGAACAGGGGACAAGCAGATTTGACCCAGGGACTGTAGTTTGCTGATTCTTGGTAACTCCCTATTTGCTATTATCTGAATTTTATAAAACAGATTGTTAGGAGATTGCCTATAATCCCATTGTTAATTAGTGGTATATGTCAAAGTAATATATATTGTTATGTTTCAGTAAAAAGCTTTCCTGCAGTTTATGATGGCCATTTCTTATCTAATGATCATCTGCATTGCCTGAGAAAGACTGGTTGCATTATTGGTTAGAACGTTGGGTTTCTATGAGCATTCTGTTTTCACTTTGTTTTATGGCCAAGTCTTCAACTTCAAACATCAAGACAACTTTTTTGCTAGCATGCAGATCCATCATAAGAAGAAATGGGCAAAGGCAGATGCCTATACCAGTCCTAATCAAGGTTATGTAGAGGAATGAAGAGCCCCAAGTCTGTTTTTAAGACTTGTTTCTAGTTGTAATAATACTTAGAATATATTTCTGGGTTCTGTATTTTTAAAAGAAAGGGCTAATTTGGGGGGATATGGATCAAAATACTGAAAAAAAATGTTCTTTAAGATACATTTATGGAATAAGTTCTAACTTTAGAGTTTTGGGGTTTTTTGGTTTTGGGGTTTTTTTTTTTGTTTTGTTTGTTTGTTTGTTTGTTTGGTTCTAAAAGACATCCCTAGGGAGGAACATGAAGTCTTTGGCTTCAGCAAAGTCTTTTACACATGGTTCTAGGATATACATTAATACCTACTCTTTCATACATAGGCACACTCCATCTCCTCTTGTCTTTCGATCTCTCAGTCTTACATACACACACTCACACATGAAGTAAAGAGAGTATCTGGGTGTCTAAAAGCAAATATTCTCTAAACTCTCAGAGTCTCCTCTTTAGAGATTGCCTCAAGCTATTATTCTGATTCAACTTATATGCATTTGGATTCAAATTGAATAGGCTTGGCATCAAATTTCTCAACCTACCACAAATTAGAAGCAATAAATAGGGAAAAGAATATTGTTAGTAAAGGGTGACTGCCTGCAGCTAGAGGTGAGCTGATGTTTGTATCCCAAAGAAAGTAACCAGAAAACTGAAAAACCATACTACGATACTCTGATTACTTAACAGAAATATTGAAGTATCTTTTAGGATTATGTTGCTCTAGAGTTCTAAGAATTAGAAATCTTGATCTTTAACATCTAACATCCAGTTTTCTGGAAGTTCACTGAAGTCTAACACCACTTTTTTCAAAAGTTGCATAAATATGTTGTAGTCTAAAATTCACCTTTTTTATCATGATCCCAGGATCCTGGGATTGAGTCCCACATCGGGCTCCTTGCTTAGCAGGGAGCTTGCCTTTCTCTCAGCCTCTGCCTGCCACATTGCCTGCTTGTGTGCTCTCTCTCTCTCTCTGGTAAATAAATAAATAAATAAATAAATAAATAAAGTCTTTAAAATTCACCTTTTAAGACACATTTCCCAATTGATCAGCTATACTTATGTTCATTTATATATCTCTTCATGCCAGATAGAGTTAGAAATAGCTCTTTACTCAGCTGAGTGATATTGGATCTAATGTAAAGAAACTTAATATAGGACAAATGTAGGAACAGCAGCAGTCAGAAGAAAATTTACAATTTGATGAGGCAAAATACCTTGAATACCTCTAAGAATGAGGAAGTAAAGAATACCTGGAATGGCCCAAGCAGAGGCTTTAGCTATACTTAGTTGATAAAAATGGATATCACAGGGACACCTGGGTGGCTCAGTTGGTTAAGCAGCTGCCTTCGGCTCAGGTCATGATCCCAGTGTCCTGGGATCGAGTCCCACATCGGGCTCCTTGCTTGGCAAGGAGCCTGCTTCTCCCTCTGCCTCTGCCTGCCACTCTGTCTGCCTGTACTCGTGCTCTCTCTCTCTCTAACAAATAAATAAATAAATAAATAAAAATGGATATCACAATCAATAGGAAAACACAGCATGTGTTAGGGCTGGGGATGAAGTGCTGCCCATCTCAACATGTATTCCCATTTTATCTGCTCAGTCTTGGGCTGGTGACAGCCAATAAATATTCAATAAGCCTCTTTAACTGAACTTGTAAAACATGAAATTTAATGCCTTAAATAGCATTTTAAAAATCAAGTTCACAGTAAGGGTGCAGTAAATATTTGGTTTGCAATTTCATCTTGTATAGTGGGGAGAAAAGAGATAAGCATGGGGCTCATTGCCATATATGTAGAATTCCTAAAATAGTTATTGCTTCAATAAATACTCATAGAAGAGCAGCTCAGGTTTCAGATTTTTACATGTTATTGACTGAGAGACTCCCTTCAGGGAAAATTTAAAAGTTAAGGTGTTTTTTTAACATGATTCAGAAATGCAGTTTACTTGGCATACTGGGTTTGACCCTTATTTCTACCTCTTTGGGGCATTCTCTCCTCATTGCCATTTTGTGTTCTGTTGCTTTGTCCCCACAAGGCAACTTACTATACTTTTATATTATTTAGTTTCATTTTTACTACCTTAACTACTCATTTATTAATTCTTATTGCCAGTATTAAAAAAAAAAAAAAACACTTCCTAAACAAGCAAGTGCCATTGTGCTCAGGCAGCATTTTTTATAATTGATAATCCATTTTCTGCCTTCACATCTAGGCACACAATTATTTCTAAAGGTGGGGTTCTCATAGCCTCCTCACCTAAGGGCCTAAGGGCTCACAGTCTCATTGTTGATCAGCTTCTGCCATCTGTCTGAGAGGTTTCCATATTAGCATCTCCCAAATGGAGAGACTGTCCTACCCAGTGTTTTGGAGTTAAAGTTGAAAGAGAGCATGCAATCATTTTTATTTTTAGCTGAATTAAACCCAAGTTTAGTACCAGGTTATAAATTTGAGCTGAGACTTGCTTGTACTCTAAGAATTGAGAAAGTTGCTCAGAATTCCCTGGTGTGGGTCAGAAGTTTTCTTCTTGAATGTTTATTCAGAATAGACAACCATCTTTGATTTATTGGAGTTTCTTGCTAAAGCATAATTACAGCTTCTAAACAGCCCCTTTTGACATCAATTTTAGCTTTTTTTTTTTTTTTATTGAAAGAAAAGAGGAATGAATCATGTCTTCATCTTCATTCTGTAGTTCTTGAGGAACAATTTTCAGTGGTGTTAAAGAAGTTAGAAACACCCAAGTTAATTATTATATAGGTTTTGCAAAAGCAGAGTGTATGACTTATTTTCATGTTGAAGAAACTCATTTTTCTTGAAACATTGAAAGATGTTATTAATCCTAAAGACCAGGTATATTGTCAGAGACTTAACAAATATAATTAGCCTCCTTGTTACAAATGGGGTCCATATCCATCATCATGAGGTTTCTTCATATTCCTATCAGAACTGACTTAGCATTTGTCTGCATGGTCAGTGAAATAAATGGGATTGGTAGCCCGAGTCTTGCTCTCTGGCAAGTCTCCTGTCCCTTTCTGGTAACTCCTAAACTCTCCTCCCCCAAGTATTTCCACTTGACTTACTGAAACAGTTGCATTGTTCTTTTCCCAAATCCCAAGCATTCCCCAGAGAGCTGTTTTCACTTTCTGTAGAGCACTTACAGTTTATCTCTGTAAGAGAATAGTTTTTGAGTTTGGCACTTAGTCTATTTATTTTTCATTCTAATAGGAATCACTTTGGAGCTAGCTAAGCCACCTTTAGTCGGCCACTTAAGTGCTGCCTAGACCTCTCCCATCTATATGAAGCACTCACTTTCTCATGTCAGAAGTTTAATGAAACTAGAGAATTCTTTAATATAACCATAATAATGAAAGACTAATAGATTCAGGGAAATTTCATGTATATCTTTTCCAGGTTGGGTCTATTTTGCTAAAATTTTGAGGGTTTTATTTTTTTTAATATGCCCCAGGTTAGAATCATATAAATTAGTCAAATGTCTATTTCTTTGGGTTGGAAGTACACACTGAATTCATTCCTACACTTCCACATAGAGAAATTATTTTTAATGGAATTTATGTGGCTGAATGCCAGTGATACATAAAAATTAATATGCATTATTTAAAGTAAATTAATAGATTTATTGGTAAGCAGCCACATAGCAGTGTTTGCTTGTTTTCATGTGCCATTAAATATTGCATATCTGAAAAGTGATAGATAACGACAATTGGACTGGTCAGCATTCTCTCTGTTTCTCACTCCTGATACGTATTGAATACCTTGCATACCTACATTTCTTAAGTGAATAGTCCTCCTTGGGACATTTAAAGAAGCTAGTATCAAATGGGGCCAATATTGATTAGACTATTTTACCACACACTTCAGTACAGGAAAGTTACAAATAAACATTATATATTGGTTTCAGACTTTGTACCGATTCAAAAAGATTTTAAAGAGAAAGGCCAACCTTTCCTGTTTCTTGGGCATTCAGAAACTTTTTGTGAGTTTGAATTGTCACTGTCTCCTAATCTCTACTGTTTTTTTTCCCCCTCTTGCTTTCTAATCTTACTCAGTTTGATTGTGGGGAAGAGAATACAATAGAGGGATTAATGGCTCAGTACAGAGATGTTTGCTTATTGGACAATAGAAAAGGGAATTTTGTAGAAGTTCTTACTCTTCCTGTTTACATTCTATAATGTAACCGTATACTGAAAAGGTTGTCATTGGTGGTTGTATTTTTCCAATTGTGATTTCCGAAGTCTTATTGTTGGGTATTCATCAAAAAAAAGAAAGGGAGAAAGGAGAAAAGAAAAGAAAAAAAAACGTAGAGTTGAGAAGTCAGTGCAGTTACAAAATGAGACTAAAGGAAGAAATAAAAGAAGTGTGTGCACACATTTGTCTGAACTTGCACGTGAAATGCATTTATGTACATAGAGTAGAGGTGATGAAAAGAGTTGAGGAGAAAGTATTCACTCTTTTGGGGAATAGTAATGACCACACAGGTTTCTCAGTGCTATCTTTACATATAGTATGCTGGGTAATAGCTATGACCATCCCCATCTTTCCAGTAAAGACATAGAATCTTAGAGAGATGAGGAACTGGTTAACAATCTCTTAGAACATACGTGGGTGAGCCAGGACTTGGACCCATATTATTTGTGACCCCAAAATCTCTTTTCTGTTTATTGGAGAAACCAGTCACTGGAGAGTCATGGGTGATATTACTCTGGAAATTTTACCACATGTTATTCTGTGAATTTTGCATATCTGATTACCGTGTGTGTAGGCCTCCACAACTCCTCCCTTCTGACACAGATAAAGGTAAAGCATATCTCAGGGTGAAATTTAAGTCATGCTTATCCACTGAAAACCTACAAATGTACAAAGCATTCTGCAGGTACCAAGTAAAGCAGAAAGAAAGAAATACATGGCATGTGCCTTGCCACCAGAACCTTATTAAGGAGATGAAGAGATAAAGCATATGTGTACAAAAAGCTAAAGACAATTCTTACCAATTAATAATTTGATATAGCAGAACGAGTCATGATTAATTGCCAAATAACATGCAATGTGTGTGGAAGAAGTTGAGTGATTTCTATTGGACTGTGTCTGGAAATCCTTAATAGAAAACAAGGAAGGTATTTAATCTGGAAAGGAATGGATATGCAGAATTTAGGAAGGACAAAGGTAGGAGGTTAATTCAGGCCAGAACACAAGTGTAAAGAGAGGCAACACAGCAGGAGACAGAGGTTATCCCAAGTGGGTCCAAGAGCACAAACAAAAACGAGGAGATAAGCAAACCACTTTGGATAGAGAAAAACTTGGACAAGTAGAAAGGAGAGACGTGAAATAAAAAGTAGGTTGAAGTCGCGTTATCAGCCTTTGAGTGCCAGCACAGACTGAACCTGTTGCTCTGAAGGTGAGGCAAAGGGACAGAAATAGGAATATTATATAGAGTTGTGCTTTAAAAGGAGTATTCAGGCAGTGGAGGAGAGAGGGTGAATGTCTACGACACATGTCTAGTGCAGTGCAGTGGGGCAAACCCTGAGCTCACCGTGTATACTTTTCACCACGGCTGCTCAGCCTGCTATATACAAAGAGCCCCCACCTCATCGGCCCTTCTACTCACCTCACAGTGGCCAGAGTGATCTTTGTTATACATCAATTGCTTGTCACCTCCCCAGCAAAAACTCTCATTATGGCCTATAATAGTATTATTTTCATTTCTGTGTCCTACCCTTAAACATGGCCTACAAGATATGGCCTTCCATTCTCTCTGGTCTTATCTTTCACCTCTATCACTCTTTTTGTCAAGGCATGTTGGATTTAAAAAAAAAAGAAGTATCCTCTTCTTTGTGTTCATCATGCTCCTTCCCATTGTAGGTCCTTTGCATATGGAATGTCCTCTTCCTGAAATGCTCTTCTTTCCCCTCACTGTCTTGTCAATTCCTGCTTATCTTTCAGGTCAACCAATTTTTCTTTTAAGACTTCCTTGACTAGGGTCAAATCTTTTCATGGAAGGATCTCGTAGCCCCATACATCTCTCTCTCCTTTGTAGCTTTTATTATACATGCAATTTCTACCTTTATCTGATTATTTGATTACTGTTGGTTTTCCCCCAAGGACCACAGTTTGGTTTCGCTTTCCATTAAGTTCAGAATCTAGCACATGTTTAGTCCATAGTAGTCTCTTACTAAACACACAGTGTGTTTGTCTGGGGGCGGGGGTTAAAATCTAAGATGATTTGAAAATTTCTATATTTGAAGGCTTCAGTTATTGGAAATGTTATTATTTTTAAATACCTTTTGGCATTGGCTTTTTTTTTTTTTTTAAGATTTTATTTATTTATTTATTTATTTATTTGACAGATGGAGATCACAAGTAGGCAGAGAGGCAGGCATAGAGAGAGGGGGAAGCAGGCTCCCTGCTGAGCAGAGAGCCCTACACAGGGCTCAATCCCAGGACCCTGAGATCATGACCTGAGCCGAAGGCAGAGGCTTTAACCCACTGAGCCACCCAGGCACTCTGGCATTGGCTTTTCAAAAAAGGAAATGGTATATAGTTAGTAGCATTATACTCTCAAATTACAGGCTGATCATGTTAGCAATAGGGCTGAGGTTGCAGTTTTTGGTCTGCCTCACATCCTTCCAACCTAGATTTTAGCAAACATCCTGTTGGGATGTGAAGTTGCACTGAAATGCCCAGAACATCTGGAGAAAAAAATATGGCCCTCTTTCCAATTGTCCCATCCGCTCAGGCATTGTCAAGCTTTCTGAACCTTCAGAGAACCAAAACAAGGCAGGATTTCTAGTTTTTACAGATTTTAAAGTAAGGGTTAGGGTCTGTTAGACAAAAGGGAACTATTTTTGTTGTAGTTTTAAGTTAAACAAACTGAGGGTGAGAAAACGCAGAAATCACACAACTGGGAATTCACTTAAAGACAACCCAGCTACAATTGCATTATTCAGGATCCTTATGCTTCTAAAACAGAAAAATGATACTTAACCAATCAGGATGAAATGTCAATCTAAGAGGAAGGTAATGTGAAACTTTCATAAGTCATCCAAACACCAAGAAATCTGTTACATTCTGATTTCCAACCTGTTCTGTTGCTGTGAAAACTCACGCTCATAACTCAGCTTTCTGAACACTACATATTCATGTAATCATAATTATTTCTGAAAGGTGGACTCTGCAGTGAGATGAGGGAGTTTTCCTTTAGTCTGCTTAGAGTTTTTTCCAAAGAAAAACAGCTGCATCATAAGGGTCATGATCTTTTGGAATGATTTTGCTTTACTGTATTGAAATTTCTCTTCATGATCTAAACAGGAGACATTTTTAATGTGAGATGGAAGTTGTCTTGGGACATGTCCCTATGGTGTTTGTTAAATTAAAGTCCATCTTTTCAGGCCCATCCTTTATTTTATTTTATTTTTTTCAATAGTTTGCTGGCAAAATCAAAGACCTTGCTTCATTACCCTTGCAAGGTGGAACAGAACTGGTAGGATGATCACAGGGGAGTGAGCAGGCTCCAACATTTCTTGAAAAGACCATTTCCATTTTATTGGCAGAGGGACCCCCTCCTGTGCTGCAGCCAATTCTTAATTCTTTCTGCCATTGGTTCAGAGGGTCAGGCATTTGTGGGGAGGGATTATTTGTTTCTTTAAAATCCACCACTGGTCCTTCCCCTCCCACCTTTTCCTCTTTCTTTTGTGGCCTGGAACAATACAATGTTAGTGATTTTTTCAGTTTCTGACTTACAGAAAATCCATCTATAGTTGGAAAAATGTAGTTAAATTTAATACTGCAGCTCGAGGTGGGATAGAAGTGAAAGTGGCTTAACATGTGAAGTGGGTAAAAAAAAAGAAATGTGTAATTGAAACAGTATGATGTTGATGAGGCAGCCTGTGAGGCTGTCAGGAGGCATTATAATATGCTGATGAGCGGGACCAGCTTCCTAGCTCTGCTATATGCTCAGGCTCCGTTATATTTGATGGGGAAAAGGAACCTGGCTTATTAATTGGCTTAGTTTATTAGAGATGAGGGTGAAGCCTTTTCATTTATGGTTTCTGAAAAGAAATTTGCAACATGTCCTAAAAACATGTTTAATCTTGAGTGTCAGCTGAGAACCATAAGAAATGAAGACCCCATAATTTATTTTTTAAATTTAAAACAAAAGGATACATTGAGTATTATTATAAGCACCAACTCTAGAAATCCTCAGTTCGTGTAAACTAGCCTGCCTATGAAATCTTTCCCTTTCTATAGTGAATAGAAATGGTTAATTTAATAAAAGTACTGTAAACAAATTAAATACTGTAAAATTTAAAATACAGAAAAGAAATTATATATGTTTTTGTTCTGTTTTGTTTGGGAATTTGATAGTTCTTTGCATAATTGGTATGTTTGTTTCTTGCACAATCATCAGCAAGTTATTGAGGATGTATCTGTCTTTCTGTCTGTCCCTTCTCTTAAGGGCTGTTTGTGTTTGGGGCGGTGGAGTGGGAGATGAAGGTGAAACTGGGTGTGGGTGGTAGGAGTAAATATTAATGAACTTCAAATATTTCTTTCCTTTAAAAACCTGAAATATTAGGTCTTAAAGTAAAAGTATTCACTTAAAAACCTTATAAAATGGTATGCTTTATTTTCATTTTCTAATCTCTAAGTTATTAGCAGATTGCTATATTGAATACCTTTCATGTGGTTTCTCATTTAACATTTCCAAACACACATAAGGGGTAGGTATTTGTTAACTGAGGGTGCCTAACCTATTGCAGAGAGGATTAAATTTTCATTTCCCTCAAGATTTAAGATGACCAACAAGAGGATAAGGAAGTGAGGGTTTGGGGAGATGGGGAAAGATTGAAGATAGGCAGGAGAACTGACCCTTGAGTCACTGGGATATTGGAGGTAATTTTCAGTTACTTGCCTGGGTTCCTAGAAAGCCAGGTGCCAGACAGTTGGAAAAGTGCCTTCATGGCTTCTGACCTCTGGAAATAACTGTGGACTTAGCTGAAGCTAGTTGGAGCCAGATGAGAAAGCAGAGTGGTGGAAAAAGCAGGAAGGAGTAATTATTCTCCCTAAATACATAGTCTAAGATCGTGCCTTTAAAAAAAAAAAAATACATACACACACAAAAGCATGAACATATATATATATATATATATACACATATGTGTGTTTATACATATGTCTGTATTTTAATATGTTGACATTACATGAGGACACAGTATTAGAAGAAACACTGTAGTCCGTGTGATTTAGACATCAATGTTATAAGGCTGAGGCAGAGAGTAGATGTCTTTTAGCCTCCTTTCCTCCAGTGGTGCAGAACCCCCTTCAACTCACATACAGTCTGTTCTCAGAAATCCAGCCAGACTATGCCTTTGAGGCTGATGGAAGGAGCTTCAGATCCTATAATTCATGGAGTCTGGGTTCTCGGTCAACATAAGTCATGGTTTCCTAGATGGAAAACCTTGTTTAGGAATTTAAATTATCAGAGAATCAGAGCAGCCTGAAACAGTCATCCTTGATACGTGGGTTTCTAAGAAATCATTACGAGAAACAAAAAATTGTATTGTTTGGAAACTTTTCCAGAAAATGACAGAATAAGTAACATACTTCTCTGGTAAGGATACTGTCTCACCACAGAAAAAAGAAGGTCAGCTCTAACACAGGTTCCTTTTATCTAGATTTATTCATTCTTTTTGTCTTTGTTTTCTTTAAATAAAAAAAGTATAAAGAGGAAATGATAGCCTCTGTCTAGAATGCTCATACATTTTAAACCTTAAAAAAGTATATAGTTATTTTATGTCTGAATCTAAGTATTTATTACACATTCCAAAGAAAAATGAGCTCTTCTGCCTACTTAAAAATCTCATTTCAGAGCCCCCTTTGCCCACATATACTTTTGTTGGTATTTTTCTCCTATACAGTGATGAGTTTACAATGGGTATAATAATTTGACACTTGTAAGTGTCAGGCTTCAATAAAAACCACAAACTTGATATATTATGACTATATACCTAATTGATCTTTATACTAAATTGCAGCACTTCTAATTGATTCAGTTAATATGTCATATGTAGTCATGCTTTGAGTAAATTGAATGAATTACTTTTTGTTAAAGGAAGTAAGTATATTAAAAAAATATGTATTTCCCCTTTATAAGCCCTTGGCACAGTTGGTTTGGGGAAGGTCTCCCACCAACCAGAGCATTGAACATTCATCATGAGTAATTTGCTGTTTTGGTTGATACAGTTGTCATATCATAGTCATTTCCTCCTTTAGTTAGTGTTTTAGCCTAAAGGCAGTAGATTTATGTTTTTTTAGACTGATTCATTCCCCAGCTGCCAAGCAACTTCTTTTAACCACATTTACAAATTGCTGGATGCATCTGCATACATACATAATGAATTGATAAATATTAGATGAAAGATATGCTGAAATAAATTGAAAGTTAAAACTCATAGAGTATATTTACATTTAGATCAATCTAGAAGATGTGTTTAAAATAGAAGTATATCTTTCAGTTCTATAAGTAGTGTCAATTGGGGCAAGCACAATTAATCTCAGCGTAAACATGAGAAATAATTATTTAGTGTCTATTGTTTGACTGCCTAGATTACTGCAAATGCCTGTAAGTGATCCCACTAAATATATGGACTTAATGGAGCTTCCTGAATTGCCTTACTTTAGTAGGTTGCTTCCATATTCAAAACATTTTGATGGCTTTTCATGTCCTTAAAATGAAGTTGCAATTTCTAAGCTTGGCATTCAAAACTCTCCTAAATTTAGACCAAGGTTGTCTTCCTAATAACCCCATGACCATCTTAGAAAATCTCAACCAAGGTGGGCTTTTTCTTCCTACCTCCATTGCCCTAAACTTGAAGTATCTTTCTGTCTAATTCTCCCCTTCTATTAAGGGTACTCTGATATAAAGAAAGTAAACTGAGGTCTGTGACACACCAGAATTCTAAACTGGGCTCTTTTTCCTACTAAGTAGGTAACTTTGGGCAAACAAATTCTCCCCTCTGGGCCTTAGCTCCTAACCTATACAGCTATATCAATGAGCTATTGGCACAACAATGTAACCAACAACCACAAAAACTCAGTGGCATAAAATAAATGTTTATTTCTCATGCATCAATGGATTGGCTGGTCTCACCTCCAGGGGCTGAGCTCAGTTTAGGTTTTCTCCATGGGTCTCCCATACTTTGGGGGATCAGTGAGATACAAGGATTGTTTTTCTCATGGGGATGGTAAAAAGTCCAAATGTCCAACTGTGCAAATATGATTCAAGTCTTCACACCACTTTGCCCTGTGGCTGTCACATCACTGGATAGGAAAATAAAATCCACCCCTAATAGAAGGAAATGCATAGGGAAAAAGATATACATAAAAGGATGAGGGTGAATAATTGGGAACAAAAGTGGAATCAGTGACAGTAGTATTATTGGGGAATTAATTGGAATCATCTAGATTAGGTTTCTAGTATAGCATGTGGCACAAAGACACTCACCACATTTGACTTTCTATTTTCCCACCCACACCTCTTCAAATCCTCCTTTGTCCTTTAGTCTCAAAATAGATGTCATCTCTTTTATGAAGTTTCCCTTCCTTTCACCTCTAATTAAAATTAACTGCTTCTTCCTCAGTACTTACTGCATTGTCTGTAATAACTCATTTAAAGCCTTTATCTCTTCCCCTATATTAAGCTTAATCATCATAAGTAAATTGCAAAACTATGGATAGTGTTTTATCACTGGAACTTCCTGTGCTTTTCACACAGTAGGCATTCATTGAATGTTGTACAATCAGGTTTTTATTTGCTCTTGTATTGAAATACATCTGGTGCAGCTGATATCAAGCTCTGTATATTCTCATCAATCTTAAATTTTCTTATTGGTTCAAGTAGAACCCAGTTGCCATTTAAGAAGCCATGTTGGTTCTGAAACGCAATAAAACATCAAAATCAATGAAATTCCATTAAAAATACCAAAAATTATATAACAAGCTTATAAGTAAACTAGAAATGAAGTTATATATTATATGCATATAATCTGTAACCTAAACTTTCATATTTCTTTAGAGCAAATGTGATATAAATAGTTTGAGTATATAAATGATATATAATTTCTTGACAGGTATGTAAGTCGACCAGGCAGAAATTACACATAGGAAACATTATGCCTGCTCACCTCCTTTGTCATTCTTCCTGGTGTTCCTGTCACTCAGACTGTAGAGCTCATGATTCTTATGCATCTGAGTCAGTTAGTTTGCTGATGCCAGGTCTTTTCTGTCTCTTTAACTAGCACTTTCTGTATAACCATCTCTTTGAGTGATAATGTCTGACTATATGACCTGCAGAGAAAAGATAGATATTTTATATCAGATCAAATGATATTAATAAGAACCTGAGACCATAGGAAATGAGTTGTCAGCTTATATTAGTCTGACTTTGGTCTCTGACAGTGGCCACCAGAGATAGGTGGTGGGAGCATTGCCTTATATGCCCACCTTATAGATTAAAATCATAACACAAGCACCTTCCTTTAATTCTCAGCATTTCATGCTTTTTCAAGTGGCTTAAACTCAAATTTTTTGACCCTCCTATTGCCATGGACATCCAAAGCAAGGTAGAATAAGGAAAATGACACAGAGAATATATACTTGTATGCTACCTTCTTTGTGTGGTGACTGTGATAAGAAGAAAAGATTGCTGAACTGAGAATCAGAAGTTCTGGGTTGTATTGTCTGCCCTGACACTCATTAGCTGGGCCCAATTTCTTCTCCAGGAGCATGACTTACATACATTAAACTTTTTCTTGTGTGTGTGTGTGTGTGTGTGTGTGTGTGTGTGTGTGTGAATTCTGGTATAGTTAATATACAGTGTCATGTTAGTTTCAGTTGTATTAATATAGTGGTTCAATAATTCTGAACATTACTAATAATGAAGTAGCAGAAAGAGAAATTAAGAAAACAATCTCATTTACAACTCTACCAAAAATAATAAAATACCTAGGTATAAACTTAAGCAAGGAGATAAAAGAACTATACTCTGAAAACTATAAAATATTAATGAAAGAAATTGAAAACAACACAAGCAAATGGAAAGATACAAACTTGGGTGGATTGGAAGAACAAATATTGTTAAATGTTCATACTACCCTATGCAATCTGAAGATTTAATGCAGTCCCTATCAAAATACCAATAGCATTTTTCATAGAACTAGAACAAACAATCCTAAAATTTGTATGAAACCACAAAAGATTGTGATATACATATTCATAGCACATATATACATATATATATTTGATTATGCTGTTTTGCAGCTCTATTCATTGGCAATTAAGGGGCTAGGAAAGAGGGCAGAAGAGATAAAACATTGACTAAGTAATGTGGTTTTGTGCCATTGCCAGTCACTTTTGGAATCTAACATGAAAGCTAATGTTCTTTTTGTTACTATTATCATAGGAATTATAAAAATATCTTTACCTCCTCCTGGTGAAGATTTGATATTTCTTTATTCCTTGAATTTCTCCTTTAAGGTGATTAAATATCTTGTTTCTTAGAAAGCTTGGATGGAATTTGTTATCCAACATGCCAGAATCTCATTATAAATTATATCAATATAATTTTAGAAGTCTGCTTTAAATATCTATTGTCCACTTGGTAATTTTAGCTGAGTTTCCTCATATACATTTTTATGAGTATTTCTTTTTTGATGCTATTCAGCTTTTCACACTATATATATATCTATTCATATCCCTTGGTGTGTAGGCCATTATGACTCTGATTCCAAATTATATACATATGTGTTAAAAGCAGTTTCATTCTCACAAAGGAAATATTACTGAGCAAGACTGTTCTAACGGTTTCCATGCAAAATGAATTATTTTGTATTATAATCTGGAGTCTTTTAGTTTTCCTATGAGAAATAGCCTGAAATTGTATCCTGTTGTTTAAACTGTTAGATATGTTAGTAGACTTGTGTAGAGGATGAGAACTAAGATAGCTTTCTTTTCCTTTCTTCTTAGTATACCCTCATAGCATAAAGATTAAGACTTATTTTTTTAAGAGCTATGGATGTTTTATAGGTCTCAGAATAATTTGAACATTCTGAGTCTTTTAAAATTCTTTTAAAAGCAAGCACTCCGTAAAAATGGATGTACTAAGTTCTTGAACTAAGGGTTTTTTGTTTGTTTGTTTTAAATTTTATTTATTTATTTGACAGACAGAGAGCACAAGTAAGCAGAGAGGCAGGCAGAGAGAGAGGAGGAAGCAGGCTCCCCGCTGAGCAGAGAGCCCCACGTGGTTTTTGTTTTTATTTTTGTTTTCAAATTCATATTCCCTTACCTCCCCCCCACCAAATATAGAGGAAATCTGGTATAATGGTTGTATAAGCTCTGAGTTAGACTGATTTGGTTTATGTAACGATCTGCCTCTATTGGCCTTAGCAAGTCGTATAACTACCTGAAGTCTCAAGTTTGGTGAAGTGGTGGTGAAGTTTCACCACCTTCAAAATGGGAATGATGATAGTTCCTGCCATTTATTTCATTCAACAAAATTTATTACAGGCCTTTTCATGTGTCAGTTTGTGTTCTAGATGCTAGGGATTCCCCCATAGGGATGTCAAAATTCCCATTATTGACTTCTCAGAGGAAGATAAACTATATAAAAGATATAAGCATTTAAAAAGCAGTGGTAACTAGGGGCGCCTAGGTGGCTCAGTAGGTTAAAGCCTCTGCCTTTGGCTATGGTCATGATCTCAGGGTCCTGGGATCGAGCCCCACATTGGGCTCTCTGCTCAACAAAGAGCCTGCTTCTCCCCCACCCCCCACTCTGCCTGCCTCTTTGCCTACTTGTGATCTCTGTCTGTCAAATACATAAATAAAATCTTAAAAAAAAAAAAAAGCAGTGGTAACTACCATGATAAAATAGTGACTGGGTACTATACTAGGTAGATAGTTTTTAAAGTTCTTTATAAAGAGAATATATTTAAGCTGAGATTGAATAAGAAGGAGGTAACATACAAAGATCTCAGAGAAGAACATTCAAGGCAAAGGAAGCTTATGTGGTAAAAGCTCTGGGGCAAGAACAAATTTGCTATGTTCAAGAAACAAAAAAAGTCAGTGAGACACAAGGTATGATCTAAGGAGAAGGCTATATAGACCTCAGAGAAGGAAAGGATCAGAAATTGTGGAGCCTTGTAAGCCAGGACAAGGAGTTTGGATTTTTATTTATAAGTATTAAGGGAGACATTGAAAGGTGTGGTGAAGGGAACACCTTCATTAAGTCTTACTTAATTTTTTTTAAATGTGTTTTTGAGATAGTCTGTGAACAGTTACATATAGAAGGAAGACTTTTGGGAGACCACTGCAATAGCCCAGAGGAGAAATATGCTTAGATGAGGTGGTATTCTAGATGTGGGGACAAATGGGTAGTTTACAGTATGTTTCAAAGGTAAAGTTGACACATCCTGCTAATGGATTAGATATGGGGAGTGAAAGGATGGGAAGAATCAAGAACATCCTATGTGTTTTGTTTTCTTTAAGATTTTATTTATTTGACAAAGAGAGGGGCAGAGAGAGAGAGAGAGAGAGAGCACAGGTAGGAGTAGCAGCAGAGGGAGAGGAAGGAGCAGACTCTCTGCTCAGGAGCGAGCCTGACACGGGGCTCAATCCCAGGACCCTGAGATCATTACCCGAGCCAAAGACAGATGATTAACTGACTGATCCACCCAACTATCCCAAATCCTAGGTTCTTAACTTGAGCAACTGATAGGTGGTGACACCATTTCCTGAGTTGGGCAGTGTGGAGGAGAAGCAGGTTTTGGACCAGATATCAGGAGTTCTGTTTTGGCCTTGTTAACATTTAGATGAGAATGTTAAACAGCACCTGAAGATATAAACTGGAATCTAGGGGACCAGTCAGGGCTGAAAACAGGAATTTTAGAGTAATTGATACGTAAACACCGTGGGTGGGTAAGACCATCTAGGCAGAGAATGGAAATGGAAAAGAGAAGGCGTCCCAGATGAGTCCCATGCTGTACCAACATTTAGAGTTCAGGCAGGAGAGAGGTCAGCAGAGGACACTGAAAAGGCATGTGCACTGAAGAGACAAAGCAGAATATAATGTCCTTAGAGTGCTTGTACATAGTAGCTTCATGATAAATGTTCGTTTCTTATCTGGGTTTCTTCAGAATACTGAGATGAGTAGATTGAGAGGTGATCCCAGGAAGAAATGCTGGTAAGGAAGTGGAAAGTGAGACAGAAAAGGGGAGGAAGCCAAGGAGGAATGCATTATCCAGCAGTTACCACTGGAGAAACTGGAGCTCAGTCCTGCTGCTGACCTCTGGGAAACAGTATGGCACACTCCTCAGAGTTGCCTCACCCAAGGGGTGAGGAGTATTTATCCTCCATCTACATTTGTCCTTAGCTGAAGTCTGCTTCCTGGGTCTTAACTCATGGCATTTTTGGTCTGCCCCAAGATAAAGCCCTCAGAAGGGAAGCAGATGCTCTGGATAAGACAGCACAGCATGTACTAGAACAAGTGCTGAGCAGATGTGGGTGGGTACCGATAGAGTCAGTATGGTTAGCTGTTATGTTTCTTATTTGCTTGGCCCTAATCATTATACCTTTCTTCCCTGAAATATAATGAGAACAAAAGGCAGTCCAATTGATAATATTAAATTATTAAGAGAGAATTCAAAATTCTTCATTACTGGTCATACCTAAAGATGTGACAGACTAGTCGAAGCATGTTAATAAATGGGTATGTAATTCTCCTTATATTATTGACCTAAAGTGGCATTGAGTTTTAAGGCAGGTTCTTTAGTGCCAAAAATACCATTAAATGAGACACCATTAAATATGAAGGGAAGCACGTATGACCTCAGTGTTTGATATATTTTGGAATATCAGAATAAGGATTCATATGATGCAGTACCTTGAAATTCAGTGTTTTTCTCCCGGAGAATGTGAAGGTCACACCTGATGCTTTTCAGTGTACCTTGTACACATGAAATTGCTTGATCCTAACTCCTGGGAGGGTAGTGAGTGAAGTGAGGAGTGTCACCCTGGTGAAACTGAATTGCTTTTAAGCCTCTTACCTGAGCAAGTGATAATATTGAGACCAAGACTCAAGTCTGTTAGCATTTGATCTGGTTTTCTTTTCTCTCTGCCATAGTGGAGCTGGTAAAATGCTTACTTGAGCTCACTGTGTGCCAGACACTGCCAGAGGCACTTTATAAAATGTGCTAACTTAATCCTTAAAACAACACTATAATTTAGGTAGTATGATTATCCCCATTTTACTCACTGAGTCACAGAGATTAAGTAACTGTGCGGTTCACATCTCGCAAGTGGCAAAGCAGGGATTGAAAGCCAGGCGTTTTGCCTCCGGACTCCATTCCCTTCGAATCACTGTGTTACAGGGCTTAGGTCGCGGTGATAGGGTCTGATCTTATTGAATTGCTTGGACAAATTACAAAATATATGATTTGTTTGGTACTTTTCCCATAAATTCACCTTGCTAATCATTTTATTAGGATTAAAAAAAAAGAAATCTCACCACCAGTAGTCTTATTTTTAATTTAAAAAAATTGGGGTATAGTTTCATTTTAAATCTCTTTTTTAAGGTTTCAGGTGACTAGTTTTTCATGTATTCTAATATACAATCTGTTAACAATGTGATTTTCCCTTTTATGAATTCATATGCCTTATCATTAGGTTTAAAAATATGCAGGATATCAAGAGATACTCCTATCAATAAATTTCTGTTACAAAATCTAGTTAAGAAAGGTCTGCCAGCCAGTTCTTTTGTGTTTCTGAGGGTGTTGTATGGAGCCAGTTCTTCTCTGAGAAATGTTTCCTTTTCACATATGCCTTAGAAAGATACTATTACTGTATCACTCTCCAAATATAATTTATCCACTTCCTCTCTAGTTTCTCTTGCTATTACCTGTTCTCTGTACCAAAGAACTAATAATTTTCAGAGTAATTTCAAACATGTTATGTCACTTGACCACAGGAAGATTTTTGATACCAGGTAGATCTGTAAAGAGGTTACTTTCATAACAAAGGATATTCTGATACCTCATCTTATGGGGAAAGGGCAGCTTTTAGTAGCTTCTACCCCATATGGAAGAACTCTCCAGTCCCATTAAGCCCTAAGATATTATGATTACTTCTCCCATGCTGTTTCTTATTGGTGACTATTTAAATCCTACCAGAGGGGATTTAAGGGCTCTTCTGCAATCCTTTCGTAGCCCATGAATTTCAAAAATAGGAGATGCTTAAATTACTGGCCCCAAAATTCTGTTTCCACTTATATCTATGTTAAAGTAGAGGCACAGATAAAATTATAACCCGGTATTTCTTCTCTTATTTAAAATGTCAAGTTCCTATATCCCAAAAGTTAGTACCAGATTTGCATGTCTGTGTGATTAGTTTTTGTTGTTCCTGCTGTTACTCATGCTATATTCCTATAATTCTAATCACTT
Organism: Taxidea taxus jeffersonii; assembly: GCA_003697995.1. NCBI lineage: Eukaryota > Metazoa > Chordata > Mammalia > Carnivora > Mustelidae > Taxidea > Taxidea taxus. Next base: position 48,813 of record ML106086.1, on the reverse strand, counting down.
GCAGATGTAGCAAGTAATATTTTTTAGTGTTAATTTAAGAGTAGAACTGTGAGCAAATGAGTTAAGCCAAAGTCCTTATAATTTAAATACTATTTTTTGAAAGTACTTTAAAAAGAAGCTGGCCTAAGTGCTTACTATTTAAATTATTATTTTCTTTATTTTTCGGATATTAGTTCTGAGCTATGCAATTTCATATGGCATATATAATAGCTAAAGGTTAAAGATTGAATATCCAGGCCTCTCTTTAATGTCTGTTTTGTCTGATGGCTACAGCCAGATTCCATTAGAAAACCTTACAGAACATGAGACACTATTTCACTGTTAATGTCTGTGACAGTAGCAGACAGAGGTGAGTTCCAGATATTTTCAGAATTGTTTAGCGGTTGATGCTAAGTTCTGTAAAGTTAGTCTGGCCAATATAATAATTTCAGTTTTGTGAAGTTATATTTATTTTAAGTCTTGTGATCTTTTAACAAAAATGGAAAACAACATTTAATTGGGTTTAGTAGCACCCAGTTCAAGCTTTCATACAGTTTAAAATAAATGATACAAAAATAGTTGGTAAGTTATAAAAACTGTGAATTTGAACCATTATGTTTTAGCAAGTGATATGACTATTATTGAATATTATAAAATAAAAGATATATGCCTTAGCAGTAGATTTTCCAGATGAACATGGTACAATATAGACTTTAAACCAAGGAACATCCATTTCTGAGGATATGACTGACTGTATATCCTAAGAAATATCACTCATTAAAAGTACTTAAAATATTTTATCTAGCATGTTTAATGACCATTTAAAATACATGGTTGAGGGGCGCCTGGGTGGCTCAGTGGGTTAAAGCCGCTGCCTTCGGCTCGGGTCGTGGTCCCAGGGTCCTGGGATCGAGCCCCGCGTCCGGCTCTCTGCTTGGCGGGGAGCCTGCTTCCCTTCCTCTCTCTCTGCCTGCTTCTCTGCCTGCTTGTGATCTCTGTCAAATAAATAAAAAATTAAAAAAAAAAATACATGGTTGAGCTGACTTGAAAATGAAGACATCTTCAAGGTCAAAGGACTGAGTGAGAACAGCAATCTGCTGCTCTCCATGCTCTCTTGACCCCCTGTAACCTGGATAATTTCTGATCTCTGGTGGGGGAAGAACCAAGGACCAGGACCCAGGGCCTATACAAGTGGGGGAGTATGTGTAACCATGAGCTGACCATCTTATGGACTGACAGCACTTATTTACAGTACTTATTTCCTTGAAAACTTCTGAGCTAGAAATTTAAAGTACTCTTTATATAGAAGCAAATGAAAATCCTCATTAGAGGTACGTATTCCCAGTACAAATTCTAAGTAATTTTATGGATAAAGTTAAAATGGCCACGAGTTCAGTATGCAAAATCACAAAACACACAAGGAAATCACCGTGGTCTAGGATCAACAAAAACAACACAGACAGAATCATAATATTGGAATAATCAGGTAGGAATATAAATGAGTATGCATATTATATTCATTAAATTAAAAGAGGATTAAAATGTTATTAAGAGATGAGAGGCGGGGTGCCTGGGTGGCTCAGTGGGTTAAAGCCTTTGCCTTTGGCTCAGGTCATGATCTCAGGGTCCTGGGATGGAGCCCCACATCGGGCTCTCTGCTTAGCAGGGAGCCTGCTTCCTCCTCTCTCTCTGCCTGCCTCTCTGCCTACTTGTGATTTCTGTCTGTCAAATAAATAAACAAAATCTTAAAAAAAGAAAAAGATGAGAAGCTATCACAAATGATTAAACAGATTTTTAAAAGAACAAATAGAATTTTAGCCATTAAAATAAGTTTAGCCATAAAAAAAAATATTGCCATTTGAAACAACATGGTTGGAGCTAGAGAGTACAATGCTAAGTGAAGTAAGCCAGTTAGAGAAAGACGAATACCATATGATTTCCCTCATATGGGGAATCATAAGAAACAAAGCAAATGAACAAAAGAAAACAAAGAGACAAACCAAAAAAAAAAAAAAAACCCACAAAAAACGAAACAGACTCTTAACTATAGAGAACAGATGGTTACTAGAGGGGAGGTGGATGTGGGGGATGAGTGAAACAGGTGAAGGAGCTTAAGAGTACCCTTATCTTGATGAGCACTGAGTAATGTACATAATTGTGGAATCACCATATTGTACACCTAAAGTTCATTTAACACTGTCAATCGTACTGAAGTTAAAAGAGAAGGAAGAAGAAAATAAATTTAAAATTCACTACATGAGCTGAACAATTGAGCACAAACTGGGAGATCCGAAGGATTGCAACAAAAATAAGAAAATAGAAAAGTCAGATAAAGAGATGTGGAGGGTATGGTGAACAGGTCTAACATACATTTAACTGGATTTCCACAGGGAGAGAATAGGAAAAATGGAGGACGCTGATGCTTAAAAATATGATGAATCTTGGAACACTACATGGAAAACTAATAATGCATTGTATGGTGGCTAACATAACACAATAAAAAAAAAA
>ML106086.1:0-45926 GCA_003697995.1 Taxidea taxus jeffersonii | reverse complement strand
AAAAAAAAAATACAGTGGTTGAGAATTTTCCAGAATTGATGAAGAACATAGATCCTTAAATTCAGGAGCACAAACACATCCCAAGCAAGAGAAATAGAAAACCCATGCTTAAGATACATTGCAGCCTATCTATAGAACTCCAAAGACAAGAATATAATACTGAGAGCAGCCACAGAGAGAGGACAAGGTACCTACATGAACAACAACTATTAGACTGAAGTCTCTCTCATAGCATCAATAAAAGACAGAAAACATTAAAGTTTGGAGGGCTGTGAACAACATCAAACTGGATTTATAAACCCAGTGAAATTGTCTACCAAGAATGAGAGCTAAATAGAGATATTAAAGCTGGGAGAATTTGTCACCAGCAGATCTGGACTGAAGGGATTTCTACATAATATACTTCAAGAAGAAAGTTCTAGAAGGGAAGCCCAACATGTAAGAGGAAATGATGAGGGGCCCCTTGGTGGTTCAGTGGGTTAAAGCCTCTGCCTTCTGTTCAGGTCATGATCTCAGGCTCTTGGGATCGAGCCCCACATCAGGCTCTCTGCTCAGCAGGGAGCCTGCTTCCCTCTCTCTCTCTGTCTGCTTCTCTGTCTACTTGTGATCTCTGTCTGTCAAAGAAATAATTAAAATCCTAAAAAAAGAAGAAATGATGAGAAAATAAATTAGTAAATATGTAGGTAAATATAATAAAATATTGATTCTATAAATCAGTAATAGCATCTATATGTAAGGTTCAGAGACCAATAAAATAAAACAAATGCTGGACAAAAATTGCATGTCAGTTAAGGAGTCAATCAGAATTAATATATTTTAAAGGTATTTTAATTACTTAGGGTGAAAACTTGGATTACATTAAACATTGTTCAACTAAGTATGCATATTATATTTTGTAGAATAACTACTAAAATAAGTAGGTGTAAATCTCCCAAACCAGCCACACACACATTTATTGCACATCAAAAGTAGTGTCTTTTGTAATTTCAGGAGCTATTGTCTATTCATCAACTTGTAGGTATTACTTGAATCCAACAAGTGTAATACAAAAACTGGTCCATGACCCATCTCCAGTTATCAAAGCAGTCATAAACTTAACAATACAAAGATATCATTGGAAATCTTGAAAACTTTGAAGATACGAGTTCTTTGTTGACCTCCTTGAGGGGAAACATGGCTGTTCTGTGTTGTTTGAGAGCCTCGTAATGTGGGATTATGTAACAAATTCGGATTTGCCATTATTGTAGAGACAATTAATTCAAAAAACATTATTTTTAAGATTTTATTTATTCATCTGACAGAGATAGTGAGAGAGCACAAACAGGAGAAGCAGCAGAGGGAAAGGGAGAAGCAAACTTCCCACTGAGCAGGGAGCCGGACACCCGGCTCTATCCCAGGACCCCAGGATCATGACCTGAGCTGAAGGCAGATGCTTAAAGACTGAGACACCCAGGCACCCTAGAGATAATTAATTCCAATGAAAAATAACTTATGTCCCTAAGTCTACTTCTCAGATGTTTTCTATCTCGTAGAAAATCTGTCAGCATTTACAATACCCCATATGGGGCCGATACTGTATCTCTACCTAAATGACCTCAAAAGAAGGAAGAACTGTAACTGATTAGAAATATATTTAGAAGAAATAGATGTGGAAACCTAAACAGGATACTGCCATGGCTATCTGCTAGGAGTCTGTTAATAGTTATCTGTATGTGGCTTCAATCCCTGTATGATTTTCTGATATTCTAAAGCAATTGTCTAATAGTGTAGTGCTGGAATCTTTGGGGGGTCCCCAAGTCCCTTTCAAGTGTATCTGTGACATCAACACAATTTTCATGATCATACTAAGGCGTTATTTGCCTTTTTTCATTGTCATTCTCTCCTAACTTTTTAGTGTTTGCCAGAAGCTACATGACAGATGATATTTTATACTAAATGAAGAAGCAGAAATGAGAATCCACCTGTCTTCTTCAGACATTGAAAAAAAAATACATATATATATTTTTAAAGATTTTATTTATTTATTTGACAGACAGAGATCACAAGGAGGCAGAGAGCCAGGCAGAGAGAGAGGAGGAAGCAGGCTTCCTGCTGAGCGGAGAGCCCGATGCAGGGCTCGATCCCAGGGTCCTGGTGACACCCGGCTCTATCCCAGGACCCCAGGATCATGACCTGAGCCGAAGGCAGAGGCTTTAACCCACTGAGCCACCCAGGTGCCCCCAGACATTAAAAGTATTTGGAAAAATTTAAAATAATGCCGTTTTCTCACTAGATATTTTAGTTTTTAAAATATGGTTATTTTTCATAGTGCACATGCTATCTATATTAATTTGTAATGGATTAATTATTTTAAAGTCAAATCAATTAAATATATATTTTAAAAATTTTCAGTTGATTTATGATATGGTAAATATATATGATATATAAATTTGGTAAATATATATGATATATACATACAAATACATACATCACACAGAAATAAAAACTCTGGGTCTTTAATAATTTTTAAGAGTGTAAAGCAACAAAAAGGAAATATTTTTAAGTCAATGATACTTTAAATAGGTATGCTGCTCTATAGACATGTTGGAGGGGAATATGGTGTGAGTCACTTTGTAGCTTTCCTATGTAGAAACATTTATTAGGAAAAAAAAGTGTGTGTGTTTAGGCAGAGGTGTTTCTAATATTTCTTGGGCAAATTTTGAGTGCTATGTATTATCTGTAATCTTTAGTAGACTTTCTTTATGGTAAATTAGAGCCTCAAATGTTTTCATAGCTCCAACCTTGAACTGTTGTTTTAGGATAGACACCAATAAATATTAAGGGTCTACTGGGAAGGCAGAGAACATTTTCAGATTTATGAGGGGGGGGGAATCAATAGTGTCCCTAAGGCCATGTAAGTCATGAGTAGCACAAGTAGTCTTATGCAAAGTTGACAATATCATGAAATATAAACCTTTGGTTTGGAATTTTACCAGAAATTAAAATGGCATTATAAGGGAAAGTCAGTGTTTTTGCCTGTATCTCATTGTCTTGCTTCCCTTTGACTGAGTTCTGGGAGGGATTTTTTTTCCCCCTACTCTCCTGAAAAGTTAGGTGACCTCCTCACATTCTTCTGCTTTCTGGCTCATTCACTTTTTCTTCCCCTTCAATCCTTGACTAAATCTTCTTGGCCCCTAGGAGTTCTTGTTCCTTATATAGTAAGTCATGCACTTTGTCCTCTTGTTAAGGAATGAATTATAAGCTTAACTCCCTCTTTGAAGGAGAGTTTGGAATGCTTTTTGTGGTGAAAATTAATATTCAATTACCAAGACTGTCATTTTACCAAATAAGAGTATAAAAGACACAGCATAGCTGCACTTGAGAATAATTGAAATCAAATTTTGGTTTGTATTATACCACAATGACTCAAGCTTTCACAGGAAACTTTTGTGTCTACTTTCTTATAGAAGTGAGTACTTTTCTTTTCCTCTCTGCTGCATATTTATAACAAGACCATTTAACTCACTGCTTTGAAAGAACATGGGCTGAGTGGTCCTTCTTGTGCTTGTCTTTAGAGTTTTAGACACATCCTACTGACCTACAAAATACACAGTATTTATATTTATCTTTACTTGGCATTAAATAAGTTCTCAAAGAGCAATAAGTATAATACTTCTCCAAATTGCATCCTCTAAAACTTTATAATATCCCTGCAATACTTTAATAGGACTAATGGCTGTATACAGAAGAGGTAGCTCAAACCACTTCCCTCAGGCACTTTTTGGTTTGCATGGGTTTTTCATTACAGAATGTGCAGAAATATCTGTGTTGCTTAACTGAGTAATGAGAACATTTTATAGTTAATAATAATTTAAATGTCAAAGAAAAAACTTTATGCGAAGGAGAAGAATAAGAAATTGAGAATGAGAATTGAGAAAATGAGAAATTGAGAACAATATGGGGAGAATAATCATAGCATAGCTAAGAGTCTAAAGGAATCAATCCAAAGAAGTTAAATCTACACTACAGATATCTCTCAGGAGAGCTAAAATCTTTGGCATCTGACTTTACTTTTATTTCTGAAAGAATGTAGAATAAGCAAGTGATATGCAGAAGCAATTATAAAAGCTCTTATTACTTATAAAATAGATTCCCCCCCAAACTTCAAGTAAAATTTTAAATAAGGCCACATTTATCCAACATTGATGTTAACTTGCCAAGCTGAAGTTACTTACCTGGGAATCAGAGGACTTGGTATTGTGTTTGGGTTTAGCATTTATTTGCTGTGCAAACTTGAGCTCATTGCTTAACCTCACAGGGCCTTAGTTTCTCCATTTGCACATTGAGAATACTCATGCTTGCTCTACTTCGTAAAAATATCTGGTAATGTATGTGCAAGGGCTTTCAAAAACAATGTTACTGATTTTAAATACTACTGCTACTACTATTATTGTTATAAAAACATAGTATCTTTAAACTGCCTTGTTCTTCAACTTCTTCTGTTTTGGCACATTCTCTTAAAAATTGCTGAAAACACATCCTTTTTTAAATATCCCAATGAGACTGACAAATATTTTATATTAAAATTCACACTAGGGGGAGGGAGGAGTCAAGATGGCGGAGAAGTAGCAGGCTGAGACGATATCAGGCAGCAGGAGATCAGCTAGATAGCCTGTCAAACCATTCCGAACACCTACGAATCCAAGAGGAGATCGAAGAGAAGAAAAACAACAATTCTATAAATAGAAAATCAACCACTTCCTAAAAGGTAGGAGCAGTGGAGAAGTGAATCCAATGCAATGGGAAGATAGACCCCAGGGGGAGGGGCCGGCTCCCGGCAAGCGGCGGAACAATGGAGCACAAAATCAGGACTTTTAAAAGTCTGCTCCAGGGAGGGACATCACTCCAGAGGCTAAACTGGGGTGAAGACCTCGCGGGAACAGCGTGGACTTAGGTCCCACAGGGTCACAGAAAGATCGGGGGTGTCTGGTCTGAGTGTCGCAGAACTCACAGATATTAGAGCAGGCAAGCTGGCGGCGGAGACAGAGCCGAGGTTTCCTAGGGCCGTGATCTGTGACACGGGCCGGTGCTCTGTGTGAGGGGTCCCCACAAGATCCGGGAAGACTCCGACCCGGGAGAGCTCAGGGATCTACGGGGTTCGGAGACTCCAGGTGGGACTCTGCCAGAGACAGAGATGCTTGGTCACAAGCTGGGTGAGCTCAGAGCGCTCCCAGAAGCCAGTGAGACGGGACTGATTATGCACGATTTTCTCCAAGCACAGCCGGAGGCTGGGGAGACGGGAGTGATTAAACGCTTTTCTCTGAAGGCGCACTGAAGACTGGGGACCCTAGCTCTCCATTCCTCCGAACCAGAGATTGGGAGGCCGCCATTTTCATTCCCGTCCTCCGGAACTCTATGGAAAGCGTTCAGGGAACAAAAGCTCCAGAAAGCGAACCTGAGAGGATTATTTAGCCCAGCCCCTGGTAAGGGCGGTGCAATTCCACCTGGGGCAGAGACACTTGAGAATCACTACAACAGGCCCCTCCCCCAGAAGATCAACAAGAAATCCAGCCAAGACCAAGTTCACTTAACAAGGAGAACAGCGGATTCTTATCTGGACAAAATGACAAGGCGGAAAAACTCACCACAAAAAAAAGAACAGGAGGCAGGACTGAAGACTAGGGACCTAATCAATACAGACATTGGTAATATGTCAGATCTGGAATTCAGGACGACGATTCTCAAGGTTCTAGCCGTGCTTGAAAAAGGCATGGAAGATATTAGAGAAACCCTGTCAGGAGAAATAAAAGCCCTTTCTGGAGAAATAAAAGAACTAAAATCTAATCAAGTTGAAATAAAAAAAAGCTATTAATGAGGTGCAATCAAAAATGGAGGCTCTTACTGCTAGGATAAATGAGGCAGAAGAAAGAATTAGTGATATAGAAGACCAAATGACAGAGAATAAAGAAGCTGAGCAAAAGAGAGACAAACAACTACTGGACCGCGAGGGGAGAATTCGAGAGATAAGTGATGCCATAAGACGAAACAACATTAGAATAATTGGGATTCCAGAAGAAGAAGAAAGAGAAAGAGGAGCAGAAGGTATACTGGAGAGGATTATTGTAGAGAATTTCCCTAATATAGCAAGGGGAACAAGCATCAAAATCCAGGAGGTGCAGAGAACACCCCTCAAAATCAATAGGAATCGGTCCACACCCTGCCATCTAATAGTAAAATTTACAAGTCTTAGCGACAAAGAGAAAATCCTGAAAGTAGCCCCGGACAAGAAGTCTGTAACATACAATGGTAAAAATATTAGATTGGCAGCAGACTTATCCACAGAGACCTGGCAGGCCAGAAAGAACTGGCATGATATATTCAGAGCACTAAACGAGAAAAACATGCAGCCATGAATACTTTATCCAGCTAGGTTATCATTGAAAATAGAAGGAGAGATAAAAAGCTTCCAGGACAAACAAAAACTGAAAGAATTTGTAAACACCAAACCAGCTCTACAGGAAATATTGAAAGGGGTCCTCTAAGCAAAGAGAGACCCTAAAAGTATTATCAGAAAGGAACAGAGACAATATACAGTAACAATCACCTTACAGGCAATACAATATCACTAAATTCATATCTTTCAATAGTTACCCTGAATGTAAATGGGCTAAATGCCCCAATCAAAAGACACAGGGTTTCAGAATGGATAAAAAAACAAAACCCATCCATATGCTGCCTACAAGAAACTCGTTTTAGACCTGAAGACACCTCCAGATTGAAAGTGAGGGGGTGGAAAACAATTTACCATGCTAATAATGGACATCAGAAGAAAGCTGGGGTGGCAATCCTTAGATCAGATCAATTAGATTTTAAGCCAAAGACTATAATAAGAGATGAGGAAGGACACTTCATCATACTCAAAGGGTCTGTCCAACAAGAAGATCTAACAATTTTAAATATCTATGCCCCTAAATGGGAGCAGCCAACTGTACAAACCAATTAATAACAAAATCAAAGAAACACATTGAGAAGAATACAATAATAGTAGGAGAATTTAACACACCCCTCACTGAAATGGACAGATCATCCAAGCAAAAGATCAACAAGGAAATAAAGGTCTTAAATGACACACTGGAGCAGATGGACATCACAGATATATTCAGAACATTCCATCCCAAAGCAACAGAATACACATTTTTCTCTAGTGCCCAAGGAATATTCTCCAGAATAGATCACATCCTGGGTCATAAATCAGGTCTCAACAGGTATCAAAAGATTGGGATCATTCCCTGCATATTTTCAGACCACAATGCTCTGAAGCTAGAACTCAATCACAAGAGGAAATGTGGAAAGAGCACAAATACATGGAGGCTCAACAGCATCCTTCTAAAAAATGAATGGGTCAACCAGGAAATTAAAGAAGAATTGAAAAAAACCATGGAAACAAATGATAATGAAAACACAACGGTCCAAAATCTGTGGGACACAGCAAAGGCAGTCCTGAGAGGAAAATATATAGTGATACAAGCCTATCTCAAGAAACAGGAAAGGTCTCAAATACACAACCTAACCCTACACCTAAAGAAGCTCGAGAAAGAACAACAAAGAAAGCCTAAACCCAGCAGGAGAAGAGAAATAATAAAGATCAAAGCAGAAATCAATGAAATAGAAACCAAAAAACAATAGAAAAAAATCAATGAAACTAGGAGCTGGTTCTTTGAAAGAATTAATAAAATTGATAAACCCCTGGCCATACTTATCAAAAAGAAAAGAGAAAGGACACAAATAAATAAAATCATGAATGAAAGAGGAAGGATCACAACCAACACCAAAGAAATACAAACAATCATAAGAATATATTATGAGCAACTCTGTGCCAACAAATTTGACAATCTGGAAGAAATGGATGCTTTCGTAGAGACATATAAACTGCCAAAACTGAACCAGGAAGAAATAGAAAACCTGAATAGGCCCATCACCAGTAAGGAGATTGAAACAGTCATCCAAAATCTCCAAACAAACAAAAGCCCGGGCCAGATGGCTTCCCAGGGGAATTCTACCAAACATTTAAAGAAGAATTAATTCCTATTCTCCTGAAACTGTTCCAAAAAATAGAAATGGAAGGAAAACTTCCAAACTCATTTTAGCATCACCTTGATCCCCAAACCAGACAAGGATCCCATCAAAAAAGAGAATTACAGACCAATATCCTTGATGAACACAGATGCGAAAATTCTCACCAAAATACTAGCCAATAGGATCCAACAGTACATTAAAAGGATTATTCACCACGACCAAGTGGGATTTATTCCAGGGCAGCAGGGTTGGTTCAACATCCGCAAATCAATCAATGTGATACATTAACAAAAGAAAGAACAAGAACCATATGATACTCTCAATAGATGCTGAAAAAGCATTTGACAAAGTGCAACATCCCTTCCTAATCAAAACTCTTCAAAGTGTAGGGATAGAAGGCACATACCTCAATATTATCAAAGCCATCTATGAAAAACCCACGGCAAGTATCATTCTCAATGGAGAAAAACTGAGAGCTTTTCCGTTAAGGTCAGGAACACGGCAGGGATATCCACTATCACCGCTGCTATTCAACATAGTACTAGAAGTCCTAGCCTCAGCAATCAGACAACAAGAAGAAATTAAAGGCATCCAAATCGGCAAAGAAGAAGTCAAACTATCGCTCTTTGCAGATGATATGATACTATATGTGGAAAACCCAAAAGGCTCCACTCCAAAACTGCTAGAGCTTGTACAGGAATTCAGTAAAGTGTCAGGATATAAAATCAATGCACAGAAATCAGTTGCATTTCTTTACACCAACAACAAGACAGAAGAAAGAGAAATTAAGGAGTCAATCCCATTTACAATTACACCCAAAACCATAAGATACCTAGGAATAAACCTAACCAAAGAGGCAAAGAATCTATACTCAGAGAACTATAAAGTACTCATGAAAGAAATTGAGGAAGACACAAAGAAATGGAAAAATGTTCCATGCTCATGGATTGGAAGAATAAATATTGTGAAAATGTCTATGCTACCTAAAGCTATCTACACATTTAATGCAATGCCTATCAAAATCCCATCCAATTTTTTCAAAGAAATGGAACAAATAATCCTAAAATTTATATGGAACCAGAAAAGACCTCGAATAGCCAAAGGAATATTGAAAAAGAAAGCCAAAGTTGGTGGCATCACAATTCCAGACTTCAAGCTCTACTACAAAGCTGTCATCATCAGGACAGTATGGTACTGGCACAAAAACAGACACATAGATCAATGGAACAGAATAGAGAGCCCAGAAATAGACCCTCACCTCTATGGTCAACTAATCTTCGACACAGCAGGAAAGAATATCCAATGGAAAAAAGACAGCCTCTTCAACAAATGGTGTTGGGAAAATTGGACAGCCACATGCAGAAAAATGAAATTGGACCATTTCCTTACACCACACACAAAAATAGACTCAAAATGGATGAAGGACCTCAACGTGAGAAAGGAATCCATCAAAATCCTTGAGGAGAACACAGGCAGCAACCTCTTCGACCTCAGCCGCAGCAACTTCTTCCTAGGAACAACGCCAAAGGCAAGGGAAGCAAGGGAAAAAATGAACTATTGGGACTTCATCAAGATCAAAAGCTTTTGCACAGCAAAGGAAACAGTCAACAAAACCAAAAGACAACTGACAGAGTGGGAGAAGATATTTGCAAATGACATATCAGATAAAGGGCTAGTATCCAAAATCTACAAAGAGCTTAGCAAACTCAACACCCAAAGAACAAATAATCCAGTCAAGAAATGGGCAGAGGACATGAACAGACATTTCTGCAAAGAAGACATCCAGATGGCCAACAGACACATGAAAAAGTGCTCCACATCACTGGGCATCAGGGAAATACAAATCAAAACCACAATGAGATACCACCTCACACCAGTCAGAATGGCTAAAGTGAACAAGTCAGGAAATGACAGATGCTGGCGAGGATGTGGAGAAAGGGGAACCCTCCTATACTGTTGGTGGGAATGCAAGCTGGTGCAATCACTCTGGAAAACAGCATGGAGGTTCCTCAAAAAGTTGAAAATAGAGCTACCTTATGACCCAGCAATTGCACTACTGGGTATTTACCCTAAAGATACAAACGTAGTGATCCGAAGGGGCACGTGTACCCGAATGTTTATAGCAGCAATGTCCACAATAGCCAAGTTATGGAAAGAACCTAGGTGTCCATCAACAGATGAATGGATAAAGAAGAAGTGGTATATGTATACAATGGAATACTATGCAGCCATCAAAAGAAATGAAATCTTACCATTTGCGACGACATGGATGGAACTAGAGCATATTATGCTTAGCGAAATAAGTCAACTGGAGAAAGACAACTATCACATGATCTCCCTGATATGAGGAAGTGGAGATGCAACAGGGGTGGGGGTTAAGGTGGCAGGAAAAGAAAAAATGAAACAAGATGGGATCGGGAGGGAGACAAGCCACAAGTGACTCTTAATGTCATAAAACAAACTGAAGGGGGGGGGGAGAGGGGTTGGGAGAGGGTGGTGGGGTTACATTATATGTTTAAAAAAAAAATTCACACTAGGGGCGCCTGGGTGGCTCAGTGGGTTAAAGCTTCTGCCTTTGCTCAGGTCATGATCTCAGGATCCTGGGATGGAGCCCCACATCGGGCTCTCTACTCAGCAGGGAGCCTGCTTCCCTTCCTTTCTCTCTGCCTGCCTCTGTGCCTACCTGTGATTTCTGTCAAATAAATAAATAAAATCTTAAAAAAAATTCACACTAAGTTACTAGCTACAGGGTCTTGTTATGTCTTCACCTGAAATCCAATTATATTTTTGTTAATAATTACTTTTTAAAAAAATAAAGTCATTTGACTCCAAATAGCCAAACACAATCAGAAAATAAGACCAAAGTTGTAGGGCTTTCTTTTCCTAATTTCAAAACTCAGTGCAAAGCTACAGTAGTCAAAACAGAGAAGTACTGTTATAAGGCATAAGGATAGATATATAGATCATAAAATCAACAGCCCAGGAATAAGCCCATATATCTATGATCTGTGATTTTTGATGAAGTTTACATTGCCCATTGTTCAAAAATAGCCATTTCCAACCAAGACCATTGAATAGGGAAAGAATATTCTCTTCAAACTTATGGTACTGAGACAACTATATATCCACATGCAAAAGGGTGATGTTGGACCCTTATCTCATACAACATACGAAGATTAACTCAAAATGGGTCAAAGTCATAAATATAAAGCTACAACGTTTATAAATATTACAAATATAAAACTTCAATTTATATAATTAATATAAAATTACAAAAAACATAAGAACAAATCTTCATGAACATGGATTCTACAGTGAATTCGAAGACATGATACAAAAAGCAGAAGCAACAAAAGAAAAAATAAATTAGACATTATCAAAATTAAAAATTAATTTAATTTTAATTTAATTAACTTTAATTAATTAATATATTAAAATAAATTTGATCAACAAAATTAAAAACTTGTACACAAATATCCATAGCAGCACTCTTCACAATCATCAAAAGGCAGAAATAACTCAATATCTATCATTGATGAATGGATAAGCAAGATTCCTTATATCTATATACTAGAATAGCATTCAGCCGTAAGAAGGAATAAAATACTGATACATGCTACAACAAAATGAACTTTCAAAATATGTACTAAGTGAAAGAAGCCAGACACAAAGGGCCATTTGTATGATTCCGTTTATGTGATACACTCAGAATAGGGAAATCCGTAGAGACGGAAAACAAATTCGTGATTGCCAGGGATTAAGGAGAGAGGGGAAAATGTCGAGTGACTGCTTAATGGGTACAGGATGTCCTTTTGGGATGATGAAAATATTTTAGAACTACACAGTGGTGGTGATTGCATAATGTAAAACATTGCAAATGTACTAACTGCCACCAGATTATATACTAAAATGGGTTAAATGGTAAAAACAAAAATAAAAAATAATCAATGAAGTATTTTACGAGTTTTCAGGCAATGGCCACACCAATCATACCTTTTGTTTTCTACATGAAATACCTCTACAAAACAGTGATGTAATGGTTAATATTTGTGAGAATCATAGATAGTAATAGAGCACTCACTCTGCACAAGGTCCTAGTCTAGGTGTTTTGTGTGGATTTGCTTACATAATCATCATGACAACTGAATGCAATAACTACTCTTCTGCCTTTTTTTGGACATAAGTAAACTGAGGTACAGATTGTTTAATTGACTTGTATAATGTCACATACTTAATAAATGGCCACTAAGGGATTTGATTCTAATTGAACTGTTTCTGAAACAAAAACTCTTACCCAGGACCTTGTATGTCTTTGCAACAGAAAATGGGCCCAGATCCTACTTAGACCTGAATTCTGTTGAGAAGATATTAGGAAAGCTACACAGCAGAATCTGAGTCATGTTGTGTCCTTATAGCTTTCTGTAGCTGGGTGGGGGGCAGGCATTTCTTTGGAAGAGCAGAAATCCCCTCACCTGTGCAGGATGTTAAAACAGCAATACATGCTAGGAGTTAGTTGTTTATTTTATTGTCTCTGTAAGCATTTGTGGTCAATTTTACTTCCACTTCTGATAATAGTTCCTGTATATGTTTTTCAGTTATTTGTGAACTACTTTGATTTTTCTCACCACATCTCTATATTTATTTTTGTCCTTATCAAGTGTTTTCTTTTATCTCTTGAATCAAGGTTGAAAATTAGGGATAAATGTGGTTCCTTTTTGGTATTTTAGGAGAGCATTGAAAAGTTTTCTGAAAGCTGTTTAGACAAACCATTTATAAAAGGTAAAATAGAATTAAGGCAGAATAATTTCAAAAAGATTTAACCAAGATGAAATATGTCTAAAGACTAAAAATGTACTAAAACATTTCTTTCTGATCAAAAGAATAACTCTGGCCATAGAAACAGCTGTTTGTATGCGGTAACTCACTTTAGCTTCAAGGAGGTCCCTAATCAACAATGGACTATTTGATTTCTCCTATCCTGTCTTAAAACAAAACAAACCCTATGTCCTCTATCAATCTCTAGCCCTTTCCCTTCTTTTATTTCTTTTCCTCTTGAAATGTAAGTGCAGGGCGCTTAGGTGGTTCAGTCGGTTAGGCTTCTGCCTTCGGTTCAGGTCATGGTTCCTGGGATGGCGTCCCACATCAGTCTCCCTCCTCAGATGGGAGTCTGCTTCTCCCTCTGCTTCTGTCCCTCCCCACTGGTTGTGGTCTCTCTCGATCTCTTGCTCACAGTCTTTCAAATAAATAAATACAATATTAAAAAAATAGAAATATAAGCACAATGAGGCCTGGAACTTTATCCCCTCTGTGTCATCAGTGCCTAGAAAAATATTTGGCACATTCCAGCATTTGATATGTTTTGAATAAATGAATGAATCTACTTCTTGTTTTCTTGAAACTGTTATTTCTGCCAAAAAAAAAAAATTGAGGAAGTGTAACTAAAAATATCTTCAAAACATTTCTGAATAAAAATTTAAAAAGAGAGGTAAGAAATTTAAAACATCACAACCTTGATATAGATCATGATGTTGGAAAACAAAAAGAGAATACTAATACTTCAATAGAAACATGAACAAAAGATAGAACTAGCTAATTTGCTGAATCTGATGTAGAAATAGTTGTTAAATATATTAGAAAATACACCTAGTTATTAAAATAGGCAAATGGAATCAACAGCAGATAACATTTTTTTCACATAAAAAATTTATAAAACTTTTAAATCATAATAATCAATTCTGTGGAGGAATGATTTAGAAAATATATCTGTAAAATTAGGAGACAGGTAAATTCCACAAACTCCATAACATGCAGAAGAGCTGCCCAAAGTAGCAGAGATCAGACAGGAGCTGCAGGGAATGAGACTCAGTGAGTCCAAAAAGTTGCCTATGAGAGTAGAAATACAAAGTTATGTCTTTTTCTTTTTCCTTTTAAAAAGTATATGGAGGGGCTCCTGGGTGGCTCAGTCATTAAGCATCTGCCTTTGGATCAGGTCATAAGCCCCGCATTGCATCGGGCTCCCTGTTCGGTAGGGAGCCTGCTTCTCTCTCTTCCTCTTCTCCCTCTCCCTCTGCTCCCCCTGCTTGTGTTCTCTCACTCTCTCTGTCAAATAAATAAATAAAATCTTTAAAAAATAATTAATTTGAAAAAGAAAGAAGTATATGGAACTGAGATAATTCTATTCCTAAGAATTTAACTGACATACAGAGCTAAAATCAGAGGATAAACACCAGTATGGACTACAAATTAATAAATGTTTTGGATATTAGTCTGAACTAAAAATATGTTTGCACACATAAAATAATGTATGTATAATATTAATCACTTTTTTTAAGAGCAAAACATTGGGATGAAACAAAATATCAATCATTAGGATCTGGTTTAAAAGAATTATGGTAAACTGGTATAACCATACAATGGAATACTATGCAACTGTAAATAAGACAATGAGAAATAAGTACTGATACAGAGATAACTATAAACCATATTATTAAGTGGAAAAGCAAATTATAGCATAGTATGTATGCTATCCTTTATGGAATAATGAGGTATAATGTATATGTTTATATTTACTTACATATTCATAGATAAAATCTAAAACACTATATACATTAATAGCAATGTTACCTGCAGAGTAGATGTGGTGGGAAGTGTGTAAATAAGACACAGTGATGAGAGTAAGGTATTTTACTCTTTACTTTTTATTTACATTATATTGATAAAAAAATAACTTATAGGACAAAGGTATTACCCACTGAAAGATTAAATATTTAAAAAATTAGAAAAAAGTGGTATGTGTAGAAATGCATGTTTTCAGGTTGAATGAAATAGCAGTATATGCATGCCTTTGTGGGATTTTATTATAATGTTATTTGGGTTAAAGATGATTAAGGGTAGTATGAATATTTATTGCCAGATACAGACACTGCACTATTGTTTACCTTGATTAAATATTGGAAGCATCCCAAATACTGTGCTATATTCATGTGAAATAACATCAGTATTAAAATGACATAAAATAATTTCCAAAGATAGGGAAATGTATTCACAGTACATTGTGAATGAGGGGGAGAGGAGAAGCAAGTAAGATAATTCAAAGTAGGATTCCATATCCGTAAAATAAAAAGTTGGAAAGTATGCATAAAAACTTATTCATGAATATAGAGAAAGAACTAGAAGGATATTCACCAGTTGTTAATTGCGGTTCTCTCAGGGTAGTGGGATGATAGGTAAGTTTTTTATTATCTGTGGTCTCTAAAGTCCTTCTAAGAAATAATTACAGAAACAAAAACCTTTAACATTTATTGAAGGATTTGAATGGACCATAAGCTATGTTCAGGTTTTGGTGACCACAGTCTCTCAAATTTCTCAAAACCACAGGAGGTAGTTTTCATTAACCATTTTATAGGTAGGAAATCTGAGGCTCAGGAAGGTGGAGTACTTTACCCAGTACTTCATAATGTCAAATGCAAACCCAAGTCTGTCTGCATCCAACATTTATTCCTTGATCATCTTGCTTATTAATAATTCAATGAAACACTGTTTGCAATTGAAAAAATATCTTTCCAACTAGTTTTCTTTTTAAGTGGCAAATCTTTGCCTTGGTTATCAGAACTTATGTTTTTGTGGGGTATGCTAATAATGCCCAAGCATTCCCTGATAGTAATTTAAACAATCTTGCATATGTGAATTATTTCTTTTTTTTTTTACAGTACATAAAATATGTTAATTTGTGTAAATAGTCTTCTGGGTACAGATGCTCACACTGAAAGCAGGCTTATCTTAAAAGCTGCTTGTCTTTAATTTGAGGCTTCTTTTATATGCATAGTTTATTTTTCTAATGCTGTCTCAATATAGGAATAATTTTAAGGAGGTATTTGTGGCTAAATGAAAGAAAAAACAGCTCTCTTCGTTTTGGTAAATATTAATGAGCTCGTAGAAAATCTTGTTACTGAAGTGCGGCACTCTTTTGAGATTTTTTTTTCTGCCATCTTGGCCCTTTGTGGGCCCAGCTCCTTTGTTGCAGATTAGCATACTGGTTTGTGTGTGCTATTGTGAGTTCTGCTTCAGCTCCTTTGTGTGTGCTGACAGAAGGCTCACCTTGCTCTGTCATCAAGAATGTCTAAGCATCTTAATAATATATTGGACTTCAGCAAGAAAAAAAGCAAATCACTCAGAAATAATTAATCTGACTTATTCATTTCAAAGTTTCACTACCAAATGGACAGTGTTCATTTCTGGTCATGTATATATTATCATCATTAACAAAGTGAAATCCAACTTTTATTAATTTTTGAGTGAGGAGAAGTGCAGAATTTGAATGATTTATTTTAGTGTTCACACATGTATGTGTAAAATTATTGTAGCACATGTACAATTTCATTTAGGTACTTTATTTTATTTTAGACAGTGTATTGTTTATACCTAACCAAACATTTTTATTTACTCACACTTTTTAGTTGTGTTGGGTCATAGAGAACTCAGCAAAGATGATATTTGGCTTATTATTACTTCATTGGTCATCCTCTAAAAACCATGTTGTGGGGTGGTATTACTATATAAATCATGAATTTACCTAAAATGTAAGAAGAAAAAAAGGACAGTTCTCCCAGTGACAGAATGTAGGAATGATCAAAATTACGTAAAACAAATAAAAAAAAATTACATCTGCTATACCTTTAAAAAATTCTCTATTAGCCCAAAAGGTTGTATGATGCTTATAAGGTAATTATTTGACAAAGCAACATTTTCTTTTTAAGAATGAAATATTTGAGGGGCGCCTGGCTGGCTCAGTGGGTTAAAGCCTCTGCCTTCGGCTCAGGTCATGATTTCAAGGTCCTGGGATCGAGTCGGGCTCTCTGCTCAGTAGGGGCCTGCTTCCCCCTCTCTCTGGGCCTGCCTCTCTGCCTGCTTGTGATCTCTGTCTGTCAAATAAAAAAATAAAAATAAAAATAGGCCAGTTAGATTTAAAAAAATCAGGGAAAATAAAGCAGTTGTTTGAAAACATGTTTCAGACAAGAAAAAAAATGCGTCAAACACTTTCAAGAGTTATTGCTAACCTTCATGGAACACTCCTTCGTTGGCCTTCACAGTTCAGTATATGTGATTATTAGAGTCATGAAAAGAAAAAAAATGATAAGAGTACAAAAATATAACAAGAGTATTTGGAATCATAGAGAAGTATCATCCATCTACCTTAAGGTTTTGTCCCAAAATCTTGCTTACAGATTGTTCATAGTGATTTGAATAAAGGATTTCTGAGGCCCTTTTGTAAAACTATTTTTGGAAGAATTTTTTTTTAAAGATTTAATTTATTTATTTGACAGAGATCAGAAGTAGGCAGAGAGACAGCCAGAGAGAGAGGAGGAAACAGGCTGCCCGCTGAGCAGAGAGCCTGACGTGGGGCTCGATCCCAGCACCCTGGGATCATGACCGGAGCCAAAGGCAGAGGCTTTAACCCACTGAGCCACCCAGGTGCCCCTGGAAGAATTTTTATCAGAGCTAATTTTGAGCTACGGTTGTAGCTGGGTAATTTTTAGTTGTTTATAACAGAATGTGAATCCCATAAGAACCCATTTCAATAGTTTTGAGAAAGAAGGAGACAATTCTAGCAAATGATCTTCTATTGTGAGAAATGGAGCTGGAGATGACTGCTGACTGAAGTTTTAAAACTAAAAATCACAGAAATATGAAGTCATGGTCATATATAGTCATTTCTCCAAGGTTGCATTTGTGGTGAGTTAGAAAATAGGCATTCTACTGAAAGTATAGAAATGCAAACAGGGTCATACCTAGCTTTGATTATTAACAGTTTTGAGATAGAGATAGAGAGAGAAGATAGTACCTAATATAAACTATCATTAATTCACCTCAAAGTGTCTTCTAATCAATTCAGTTGTACCATGAAAAATTCAAATTCAACTTTTATTTTTTATAATAGTAAAATCATAACTGCAATCTTTGCCACAAGCTAGATAAGGTCTTAGCCCTAGACACTAGTTTTAGGCAAAGTATTGAAAACAGTTTTAAAATATTTAAACTACACCTTAAAGTTCTAGAGTAATGGAAACTTTATTAATGGAAACTTCATTAAAAAGCTTGAGTTATATTAAGAAAGCCCATCATAAAATGCCAGAGGTTTTTTTTTTTTTTTTTTTTAAAGATTTTATTTATTTACTTGTTAGAGAGAGAGAGAGAGCGAGTGAGCACAGGCAGACAGAGCGGCAGGCAGAGGCAGAGGGAGAAGCAGGCTCCCTGCTGCCAAGCAAGGAGCCCGATGTGGGACTCGATCCCAGGACGCTGGGATCATGACCTGAGCCGAAGGCAGCTGCTTAACCAACTGAGCCACCCAGGCGTCCCGCCAGAGGTTTTTTTATTTTTCTTCTCCAATGCAATTCAATGATTTGCATCTAGAAATTTTATTTAGATACAGTGTTCCATTAATGTATTCTGGTGGTCAGAATGACCACCTTTTCTGAGATCCACACTCTGCTTTTCTGAGATCCACACTCTCATCCCTGGAACCTGTGGATTTTACTTTACATGGCCAAAGAGATGTGATTAAGAGCCTTGAGATGTGGAGATTATCCTAGATTATTTGGGTAAGCCTAATGTTATCATAGGACTCCTTAAATACAGGGAACCATTCCCTGCTATAGTCAGGGGAATATGTGACTATGGAAGAAAAGCATAGAAAGATGCAACATTGCTGGCTTTGCAGATAGATGAAGGAAGGAGGCCACAAGTTAAAGAATATGGGCAACCTCCAGAAGCTAGGACACACAGAGGAGCAGATCCTTTCTTCAGAGCCTCCAGGAAAAAAGAGATTGCTGACACCTTGACTTCAGCTCATTGAAACTGATTTTGGACTTCTGATATCCAGAACTGTAAGAGGATGAATTTGTATTATTTTAAGTTTATGGAAATTTGTAATAGCAATAAAGTAGTACAGACAGACATATTGAAGATATACACTGAGGCATATATATGCAAGAAGCCACATAGGCATAAAGATGGATTTTGAATCTTTGGATATAGATTATGTTAGTAAACTCATAGAAATTATATTTTCAGATAAAAGCCTATTTAATTCTGTACTAAATGGATTCAGTTTTCAAAACTTAAAATGTGGTAGATTGTTACAAAATAACCACTATAGTTCACATTTTTATCTTCACACAGAAAGGAGGCCCCTCCCATACTGGCTTTGAATTTGACTATGTAATTTACTTTGGCCATTAGGACAATATCAAAGGTGGCTCAAGGAGAGGATTAAAAAGTGCTTGTGCATTGGGCTTGCCCTTGTAGTTGCCCTTGTAGCTTTAGTTTCACAGTCTGAACCAAGCCTGGGCTAGAGGATGAGACGTATTGTAGAAAAGCCCTAGCTAAGCCTCTAACATGGCAATGATGCCATCCTAAACCATGGAGCCCCAATCAAACTTCCAGTTTAGACTGGAAGAACCACTCACCCAGTCCACAGGATCATAAGAAATAATAAGTAATTTTTTTTAAGTCACCAAGTTTTGGGATGATTTGCTTCTCAGCAATTAGTAACCAATATAGTACATTTACTTCCTCAAGATGTAGGGTGCATTTTTTAACTTATTTTTTTGTAGGGTACATTTTAGACATGACTCTTCCTCCAACAGTGTTAAGTGGATAGCATTTAGATGTCCTCCATTAGATTTCTTTTAAATCATTTAGCCTTTGATTTTCTGGAGGCTATGATAGAAATCATATCAGGGGGCACCTGGGTGGCTCAGTGAGTTAAAGCCTCTGCCTTCAGCTCGGGTCATGATCTCAGGGTCCTGGGATCAAGCCCCACATCGGGCTCTCTGCTCGGCAGGGAGCCTGCTTCCCTTCCTCTCTCTCTGCCTGCCTCTCTACCTACTTGTGATCTCTGTCAAATAAATAAATAAAATCTTAAAAAAAAAAAACTTAAAAAAAAAAAGAAATCATATCAGGGCCTTTGCAGGCATTTTGAAACAACTGAAAGTGAGGTGCTTGACTTTGATATTTCAGCCCCAATATTTTTATCCTTATCCTCCAAAACATATCCAACTAAAAATAATGAGATTACCGAAAGAACCTAGATGTCCATCAACAGATGAATGGATAAAGAAGATGTGGTATATATATACGATGGAATACTATGCAGCCATCAAAAGAAATGAAATCTTACCATTTGCGACGACATGGATGGAACTAGAGTGTATTATGCTTAGCGAAATAAGTCAACTGGAGAAAGACAACTATCACATGATCTCCCTGATATGAGGAAGTGGAGATGCAACGGGGGTGGGAGTTAAGGTGGTAGGAAAAGTAAAAATGAAAGAAGATGGGATCGGGAGGGAGACAAACCAAAAGAGACTCTTAATGTCATAAAACAAACTGAGGGGGGTGGGGGGAAGAGGGGTTGGGAGAGGGTGGTGGGGTTACATTATATGTTTAAATAAAGCTTAAATAAAGTTAAAAAAAAAGAAAAAAAATGAGATTACCAATTTTTTTTAAAGCTTTGTATCCTTTGAATAGACTCAGTGGAAAACATAATGTACTTATTACTAATATCTTCTATGGTTTTGTAGACCTATGTGAGTATGGCAGAGGTAGGGCTCTCTAAGAAGATGTCTTACGTTATTGAGATCCTTGAATCAGGTAGTTGAGATCAGAGCTTTGTAAAAAGGATACCAGAGATCATTTGGTTCCCATGAAAAGTTACTGCCAGGGAATTTACTGAGAATATAGGAAATGTGGGAGGAATCCCCCGTTGTCTCTTGAAGAGTTGTATCCTAACTTCTGGACTCTGTCATAATTTGGAGACACCCTAATCAGATGATCTCTAAAGTCTCTTCTAGTTCTAGCATTACAGTATCCTGGATACTCCTTTCATATTGGGAGGATGATATTAATTTCCACAGAATACAGCAAAGTTAACTGACTCCCTTGGGGATGGACACATGCCTCTGTCCCCTTCACCCTGAACTCAGTCAACTGAAATAACCATTCTGGGTTCCCTGCTGCTTCAGGTTTTCACTTCTGGGAGTTTGTCTTTCCATTTTGAGCAAGGAACACCTGTAGTTGTCTTCTGTTGTGACACCCATGTTTGCAGGATCATATATATATATTTTTTCTCTCAGAGGGGCTGACATTTAAAAATTAAAAATGAAAATGGGATTTAATAGCACTTGTTAGTAGAAGAAATTTCCAGCACCTTTTTCAAGGGTTTATTTTTAAGCAAATAAATGGCTTGACCTAAAAGGAAGAAAATAGGTGAATCTTATAACATCCCTATTTGGGTTATGGGAAGAATTCACATTTTCTGAACCATGATGTTTGTACTGGGAAGGGGGGTGTTTGAATAGTCTATAACATATAAGGATATGATAGCAACTGTGTTTGCCTCAAATATATCATTCTGTTCCACACATGCTTAGTCATTTGATTAGATAACTGTATCTTCCATGGCCTCATGTAAAATAATGAATCAGATTTACCCAGTGCTAGAACTAATTTGAGGCCTTTTGGGAATACTTTTCCAATCAATAAGGCATCAGTGCACTACCACCCTGTGTCCTGAAAGAGTTAATGTAAATTTCAAAAGGGACCTAATTTACTGGCTAATGGTATCTTTTCATAGGAATTACTTGGCTTTTGTGGAATAGCCTTTCATCTTTCTGCTTTTTGTTAATTCAGTTGAATTTTCATCTAATCTACATTGTTTCATTCTAATTGCAGTCAGTCCCTCATCCTACAAACCATTCAATTCCAAAAACTCATTTGTGAGTTGGTTATTTGGAACTTAGAAGGTACTTTTCAATAGAAAAATAAAACCCACAAATGTTGGGTGTGTTCCCAGAATAGTTGACAGAAGCAGCTTAACCCATCACATTCTAATGCTGCTATCCAGCCTAAACAATATAAATAACAGTGCATAGGAGGGTAAAATGCTTTTCATGATCCAGGTTGGGAAGACTGAAGCTCGTTCTTCTATAGCCAGCCAGTCTGTAGGAGTGAGGACTTTCCTGTCTTCATTCTTCCAGCCTAAAATGATGTGAAGTTAGAACACAGCTCAACCTTAATCCAGCAACAATGACTTTGTTTAGGGTAAGAGTTGGGTCAGGGGAGTTGTGCAGTAAGGTTGAAGCATCAAGATAGAGACTAAAGAGAATGAAGAGTGAGAGTTATTTGTGAGTCATAGGATGTGGTGAGACATTAGAATGTAGAGGGAAAGATTGAGAGCTAGGTTAGGTTTTAAAGACTTCTGTAATCCTCACTCCCTTCTTAAAACAATTTAAAAATCAAATACAGATTCAAGTTTGCTTTGGTATGATAGTTTGGTCAAGAGCAGGCTTTTAATTTCCTAGTAGACTTTATAAAAACCAACCCATTTGTTCAGCTATCTCTTTTGTCTCTGAGATTCTTGCTGAGGTGGAAGAAGCAAGGCAAAAAAAACCCAAAAACAAAAAACAAAAAAACAAACAAAATAAAACAAAACAAACAAACAGAAAAAAAAAAAACCCACCTCAGGAGAGCAAGAGAGGGGATTGAGAAGGTATGACAGAGGTCCTTGGGTAATAGGAAAAGAAAGTCTTCAGTCTTTGTTTGCCTCTTCTCCCATCTCTGTGTTAATGGGATAGATTTTGAGGGACATGAGACAGAGTTTGAGGGACTAAATGGGAGGGAAACTGAACTCCTCATACAAGGAATATTAGTAGGTGGATCTCTTTTACATTTCTGCTGGGATAGTTAACTCCCATAGGTTCCAACTCATAGGTCAGACCAGTCTGGGTTCCTGGATCTGACTTTGCCAATTGAATTTCTAGGGAATTGTCTCAGGGGAAAGGGAAGTGACTCTCATATGTTTCCAGGAAAGGATACGACATTCTAAGAACACCATTGTCATCTTAGAAATGAAATGAGGGGTGCCTGGGTGGCTCAGGTGGTTAAGCCTCTGACTCTTTCTCTTGATTTTGGCTTAGGTCATGATCTCAGGTTCATGAGATCTAATCCCATGTCAGGCGCTATACTGGGCACGAAGCCTGGTTAAGATTATCTCTCTCTCCCTCTGCCTCTCCCCGCCCCCCGCCCCAACAAAAAACAAAAATGAAATGAGATTGTATACCAAACTCATTTATATATATATCTATATATCTAGTATATATCTATACTAGATATATAAAATTCTTGTAGATAGGCTTCAGTGAGGCTGTCCTTTTTGTCCTGAGTACTCTTTGCTGTACCCTTCGCTTTGTTAATTCCTATTCATCCCTTAACATGCATGTGTTATCTGCTCAAGGAAACCTTTCCTGAACATCACCTCTACTGGGCTCAAAGACAGAAGCCTTCTTGTAGCATATTTTATTGTTTCTTTTTTTATTGTTTTTAACAATATGTCATAATAGTAAGTGTATACTTACTATTAATCACTGAATTAACCACTGAATCCAGTGCCTATTATAGAGGCTGACACTCAGCAGGTGCTCAGTAAATATTTGTTGTGAACTATTAAGGAGCAGGAAGTATGTTTATCTGTGTGTAGGGAGGTCACCTGTAATGTCTATATTTGACTATTAAAAAAACTTATGTGATATACTGAAGAGATTTAGAAAACT
Organism: Taxidea taxus jeffersonii; assembly: GCA_003697995.1. Classification (NCBI taxonomy): domain Eukaryota; kingdom Metazoa; phylum Chordata; class Mammalia; order Carnivora; family Mustelidae; genus Taxidea; species Taxidea taxus. The sequence continues at coordinate 22,263 of ML106086.1, read as the reverse complement.
GTTAAATGAAGGAAATTGACCCAAATGTTTTGTTGCTAAGAAGGATGGAGTCTAGAGAACCTTTATATTATTTCAAGAAGTTTATATGCTTTTATGTAAAAATTATAGTTGTCTACCCCAATTCCAACTTTTTTTATTTCAACTTGAATTACCTTTAGATTTTTCAAAGATGAAGGAATTGCCCCTGGCTTGCTGCATTGAGCAGACCACAGTTCTTAGGCAGGAAGCAGGGATAGCTGTTAGAAAGTCAGTGTCTCTCTCCTTTTATGCCCTGTGATTTTTCTGGAGCAGCTGAGAAAAAACTGGATACATCCATAGAAACCTTGAGTGGAGACATTAATAATAATGGAACTTGGTTTTGATTCCAGCCACCCAAGTCATTAATTTATAGGAACTCATACCATTCACAAAGGAACTATTTTAGCCAGTAAATCTCTTGTGATTCCATTCTTTATCTTTACCTCTTTGGAGCTTGTCTTATATGAGCAACACTTGCTATAGTGGTACACACACTACTACATTTCAGTATTTTCTCAGGGTCCCTTCATTTTACTTGGGGAGAAATTGATTTATAGTCAATGCCACGTGAAAGATGAAAATGCTACCATTTTTGTAACATGTTTATCATGAGTAATGAGAATGTGCCTACCACCCAACCACTTGCTGTCATGAGAGTCTTGACAATGTATTCAGACTTTCTCAGTACAAGGGTGATGGCTTAATACGAGCTGTACAGTTTAGATGTTCTAAGAGATTAAAAAGAGAGAAATAAAGAAAATGCCCTTCAGGTACACATTACCATGTCTCTAAAGAAAATATATTTTAACCATAGAAAGCTTCAAAGATTAATCTACTACATAATGTTGCTTGGAACTTAAAAAACACACAAATATAAAATAGGAGCAATTACTAGAGTACTGTGCAGATTTTCAATCAAAATTAAACATAAGAATTTGTAACTAAAAATGTAATTCAGAAAATGTTGAGAAAATATAAATTCTAAATTGCCTATTTCTTTCTCAGATACTTTATTTTAGTAATATGAAAATGTTTTATTTAATCTTACATAGACCTGCAACGGTTGATTTTTAGGCTTATTTCTGATCAAGAATAAACATTAATTTTCTAAGAAGAAGTGGTATCTTGGGGTAAATTTTTTTATTGAAACAATTTGAAAAATGGGAAATATTTGTGGGAAATTTGAGTATCCTATTGGTTTTGGAAGTTATCCTTATTATTTACCTCATAATTGTATATTGTATGGAAGTCTAAGTTTAGAATGAAAACTGCCATGTGTGTTTTATAATATAATAGAAAACTATTTGGTATTTTAAAAAAAACAGTTGATTTATAAAACAGCATAAAATTATGAGAATTTACACTGATTTTTTAAAAGTTAGGTAAATTGTGTTGATATTTATCTGAATATTTCATGTTTCATAGAAGTATTAATTTCCTAAAGTTTACTTAACTAGAATGGAAAACATTTTACTATCATCAGAATTTGAAGTGTTCTCATTAGTTATTTTATAATTAATAAAAAAGGTATAATAAAACCCAGTCAACATCAAAACTGGTGTTATCTTTTATTTTATTTATTTATTTATTTTAAGATTTTATTTATTTATTTGACAGAGAGAGATCACAAGTAGGCAGAGAAGCAGGCAGAGAGAGAGAGAGAGAGGAGGAAGCAGGCTGGCTGCCGAGCAGAGAGCCCAATGCGGGCCTCGATCCCAGGACCCTGAGATCATGACCTGAGCCAAAGGCAGAGGCTTAACCCACTGAGCCACACAGGCACCCTGGTGTTATCTTTTAAAAAATGTTTATAGTAGGCTAAATAACAAATAAGTCATCTGATTGCAGTCTGTACATTTTCTTTTACTTACAGTTGACCCTTGAACAACAGGAAGATTAGGAATGACAGCCCGCTGAGTGGTGGAAAATAGACATAAAAGTTTTGACTCCCCCAAAACTGGAAGCCTTACTAATAATACAAATAGTCAATTAGTACATAATTTGTATGTTATATACATTACTTATGGTATTCTCACAATAAAGCAAGCTAGGGAAAATAATATGTTATTAAGAAAATCATGATGAGAAAAGAATAATGTACTGTATTTATTGAAAAAAAATCCACATACAAGTGGACCAGTACGGTTCAAACTCATGTTGTTCAAAGGTCAATTGTATTTCTTTTCATTTTAATATTATAACATTTTCAGCATTCTGAAGTAGACTTCATGTATGAGGGACAGTAGATTTATTCTGTTGTGTTTTTTTCCCCACTAGTGAGGTCTTTGATTAAAGAATGGTAAGATCTTCTATCACTGTAAATGACACTTAAGAATACTTTACTTGAGTTTCATATTTGTGGAAATAAGGACAGCATGAAGAAAAACTTACACTATTCCCTGGGAGCAGTGCCCATGAAACTAGCACTCTGCTTCCTTTATAAGACCTGCCAGGTTTACCCTTGCTTGACCTATGTCATCATTAATATGAACCTCCATAGCACGTTACCTAATCTCTCCAGTGGCATCTATCATATCTTCCCCCTCTATTTTTTTTAAAGATTTTATTCATTTATTTGACAGACAGAGATCACAAATAGGCAAGAGAGACAGGCAGGAAGAGAGAGGAAGAAGCAGGCTCTCTGCAGAGCAGAGAGCCCAATGTGGGGCTCGATCCCAGGACCCTGGGATCATGACCCGAGCCGAAAGCAGAGGCTTTAACCCACTGAGCCACCCAGGCACCCTCCCCTCTATTTTTAAAAATCAGTTTCTCCCTCTTCTTAGGATCTTTCTATTCCCACAAAAATTTCTTTCAGGTGTAGGCTTTAGCCATTTAAGACATAAGCACAATGCCACATACAACTTCTCTCAATTCCATGTGCTTCTCTCACTACCTTGTCTCTTTTTGTTTTCTTCATAGCAACTGATCTACACCAATCAATGACCAGCTTTCTTAATCTAGTGTATAGGTTTTAAATCAGTGTGTCACTTTTCTACTGTCAAGACAATACTGCATGATAAACAGTGATAAAAGTTGAGGGACACATAACACTGTGTATTTGTTTGGTTCTTACATCTGCATCTGCTGAACCATTGGGCCTTTGTTCCACAGTCTCTTCCTCTTAGGATTCATTAGCTAGCCAGGCATGTCTTTCTCATGAGAATAGCAGAAGTGCAAGCAGGCAAGTAGAAATGCTCAGAAACTCTATGCCATCAATTCTGCCTTTTTTCTTTTTCTAAAGAAAGTCATTTAGCCAAACAAATTCAAATGGAAACATGTATTTCACCTCTTTTAGTGGCTGAAACTCCAAAGTTACATAGTAAAGAATGTGGATGCACAGGGAGGTGAATTGGGACCAATAACACAATCTATCACAATAACCTGACCTGCCCCTCCAGTAGGTACTATACACCTTTGCCTTCTTTTGAAATACCCTCTTTCTCTGGCTTTCATGGTGGAACATTTGCTTGATATTCATCCTATCCCTCTGGCCCAACCTATTTAGTCTCAACCTATTTAGACTCAGCTGGAAATCCTCAAGACCTGATTGTATATAATCCAGGGTTCACGGATTCCATCACCACCAAAATAAAGATGGGTAAGAAATGCTTAAATTTTTCATCTGGGTTCCCGAATCATATATCTAGCTGCCTCCTTTGTAATTCTTACAAGATCTCCAAGATATCTGAGATTTGACCTAGATTTAAAGTATTCCTGTGATTTCCCCCATTCTACCCAAAACTTCTTCAGTGTTCCCTAGTAGCTCAGTGATTGGTACCATAACCATCAAGTTAAACTAGCCAAAAAAACTAGGAGTCATCCTTAACACTATTATTTCATCATTAAAACCTGTTACTTTTGTTGCCTAAATAGCTCTGGGATTCATCCACTTCTTTTGATCACTATGGTTCCTTTCAGGTACCATATTCTCTCACCAGAATAACTTCTGGTGAAAAACATTAAGTTCTGAACCTCATCCCCTCTTATCCTCATCTGTTTTCTGCATTGCAGCCAGAAAAGTTGAAAACAAGTCTAATTTAAAAAACAAAATGCCTATCAGACCTATACATTTTTGTTCTTATCTCACCCGTGTCATGCTTAATGTCTTAGTTTTCAGTTCTCGAAAAAAACAACATGAGGCAAAAAGTTTTGTAGGGTTTTCATTTGGAAAGTAGAGCCAGGAAGTAGCAACAAAGGAGTAGGAAAAGTGAACAAGAAAAGAAGTCATTATAAGAGTACTCTATAGAGGTTGCTGCTATAGACATTGGCAGCTTGATTCTATAGAACTTCTGGGAAGTATGAAGGATAGGACCCATAATTATATGCCTGAGGAATTGCAGCTAGTTTTATGTGTCTGCTGGCTCTTCATTGTTTGAGGATTGTATCCTCAAACTTTCAGATCCCACTTTATTCATATACCAGAAAACCCATGCACCTAAATAAAACAGATTCTTCCAGCCCTCCCAACAAAGCCACATGCCTCTACTATGTGCTGTAGCTATACCATATATATCTCCACGGCTGGTCACAGTGTTGAGTTTGCACTTTGCTATGTGATTATTTAATTAAATTTTTTCTGCCCCCTGGACTGCAAGCTTGAGAAGACCTGAGATCATGTTTGCTTTTGAGTATCATTGGTGCGTAAAATATGTTCAGTATATTTGCAGTGAATATATAGGTGTAGGGGTGTGTGTGCATCTGTGCATTCACACATTTATATTTATAAAGAGAAACTTTGAATTATCATCATATAAATAGATTACTATCAATTTCAAAAGTTATCTTTTTAAATTCAAGTGTCTTATTCTGTTTGTTTTTTTTAAATTTTTATTTATTTATTTGACAGACAGAGATCACAAGTAGGCAGAGAGAGAGGGGGAGGCAGGCTCTCCGCCGAGCAGAGAGCCCGATGTGGGGCTCGATCCCAGGACCCTGAGATCATGACCCGAGCCGAAGGCAGAGGCTTTAACCCACTGAGCCACCCAGGTGCCCTGTCTTATTCTGTTTTTATGCATTGCTTTCTTTCAGTCCTTACATAGTCAGATTAAACTAAAAATTCTGTATAAAAGAAGTCATACTTAGAAAACAAGAAAATATAATTCATATTACAACATCTTGATTGATCTGATAGCTTATAGTATTGGCAATACTTTTATAAAGAAAGTTATTGATACACATTTTCTTTAATAAGACAGAGATTTTGAGTTAAAAGGGGAATAACCAGATCCTAATACATAGTCCTTTGCAATCCTATATTCATCAGTGAGGAAAGCACCACATTTGGCAATACTAGGCAATTTGGGCATTTGGGTACTTTAAAGTGTGTGTGTGTGTGTGTGTGTGTGTGTGTGTGTGCGCGCGCGCGTTTATCCTCTAAAAACATCATTTCCAAATTCACATTTTTGCTTCTCAAAGTCAGAGCTATGATTTTATAGCAGGAAACATGTTGTGAAAGTAAATCCGTTTTCAGTCTCTCACTTCTGCTGATGTAGCATAATAGCAACCAAAAAAGAAAGGGTGAGGCAGGTGGAAATCTACATAAATTATTATTATTATTTGTTAAAGATTTTATTTATTTATTTGACAGAGGGATGTCACAGGTAGGCAGAGAGGCAGGCGGGGCGGAGGGGGGGTGGAAACCAGGTTCCCTGCTGAGCAGAGAGCCTTATGTGGGGCTCCATCCCAGGACCATGAGATCATGACCTGAGCTGAAGGCAGAAGTTTAACCCACTGAGCCACCCAGGTGCCCTACATAAGTTATTTTTAATGAAAATGAAATACTTCCATAAAGGTGAACTATCAATAGTAAATTATGTACCAATTACCAAAATTACTTATCAATAGTAAATTATCCACATTCAGTACATACTTTCCATATGTCCAATAATTGTGTCACACTTCGTATCACCCAGCATTAATTCAACAAATACTGGTTGAGCACTTACCATGCATAAGTAATATGGTGCCATTGGCAGATAGGCTCAACATGGTCCCTACCTTTATAGAGATTATGATACTGGCATCTTATAAAAAAATGCAGATATTTTCTCTGGAAGCATCCATCATATGCTGAACCTTTTCTTTTAATTTTATAGAAGAGAAACCAGAGCAGTATGCTTTTGATTTTGTCTCAAATCTCAGCCACTGAGAGATCAATTGTGGGGAAAGGATTATTCAGATAGTGAATAGATTATGAAAGTAGTTGTATCTGTGTCAGTCAGTGGTTGCTGTCAATTAGTGTTTGCTTATATTCAGTTTCTCTCATTTGGAGAATGTAGAGAGAAAGATATTGAATGCCTAGTGGGCTTCAAGTGTTTCTGATCATCTCTTAGTTCTCACAGTTATTCACATGGCTATACATTAAAATGGCATATAAGCCCATGAACTGAAGACATTGGGGCCTTGAAGAATTTCCTCCAACAGTCTGCCCCATATAGCAGACATTATGAAAATAATTTTCTTTGACTTGTACAATGAAACCAGGGAATATTTGTCATTCAAGGATGTGTGCACTCCTGCATGTGAGACTTTTTTAGATAAAGTAGATTTGTTTGAGGTGTGCCAAAGGAATGGTGGACAAACATGAACTTAAGAGATCATAGTTTTGGAGCTGAGTATGCAACAGAAGTTTTCTGGGTTTTGTTTGTTTGTTGCAGGTGAACATGTCATGATGTTCTTAAAGTCCATGTCCCTGAAAAATGGCTTGTAATAAGCAAAGGTAATGCCATCTTTGTCCTGAGAGGACTTTGGCTTACTTCCTGTTAGCTGATGATTGTGCAGCAATCAAGGTCTAGGTTCTGCTTTGGTAGGGGTGACAACTCTAGCACAGGGTCCTTCATCCAATCTCTGTATCTGAGATCATTTTTCAGAAATAGGATGCATAGAAAAGCCAGAGTGTTGTGTGCTGAAATGAAGACCTTATCTCCTCTTGCTCTTGGGTCATTTCAGATGAGGTCAGCTCAGGTGAGGTTCAGCTCAGCCACATTCCTACATTCCCCCTCCAATAGGTGTGGTCATCCCATCAGGGACATTTCTTTTGGGTGTGGTCACTCCATCAGGAACATTTCTTGACTCACGTATTTCAGGATGCCACATATGCTATTTAAATCAGACACAAGTGCTTAACAGCTTCTTATATATATGTTTTTGGTTATAAGAATATTGACCTGAGAATTGCACCCTCATGAATAATGGCTACATTGAAATTTGATTAATAAAGTTCAGTAAATTTAACTAATTTATAACCTACTTGCCAGAAAAAGAGGACTTAGTTTTTGAGAAAATTACTTAGGTTATTTTTGCAGGGGTCAAAATCTAGTTTAAGTGTTTTACAAGAACTTATTGCTAAAGTGCGTAAATCTGAAAAATTAAAAATCATTGATAGTGAGAACACAAGTGTTCATTATATTATCCTTCATACTTTTCTGTCTTTTTTTTCTTTGGAGAGAAAACATGGTTCTAAGAATCTTAGAGGCTTCTGGGTCAGCATTATGAAATTAAGAAGAAATAAATATGCAATCAATAGGAAGAGCCTCAAAAAAAATGAAAGAGATTGTCCATATTCTAAACATTTGTTATAGTTTATATATGTGTGTGTGTGTGTGTGTGTGTGTGTGTGTGTGTGTGTGTGTGTGTATAGTTTACTTGATTTTGTTTATCTGAGATTTTTCTCATTCAAAAATGATTTCTTAAGACTCAACATCTTGGGTCAGTAAGGAAGGCTTAATTTTGTTAATTCATTCTGTTTTCTAAATGCATTGTCTTTACAAACCATAAGAGACTCCTAATCTCAGGAAACAAACTGAGGGCTGCTGGTGGAGGGAGGGATAGGGTGGCTGGGTGATGGACACTGGGGAAGGTATGCAATATGGTGAGTGCTGTGAATTGTGTAAGGCTGACGATTCACAGACCTGTACCCCTGAAACAAATAATATATTATATGTTAATAAAAAATATCATTAATGTGTACCAGAAAAAAAAAGCATTGTCTTTATCTTTGACACTCTCCTATGGTCCTTCAGGATTTTTCCACTTCCTTAGAATAAAATCAAGGATATTCATTGGCCCCACATGATTGGCCTCTATCCAAGCCATTTCCTGCCTCTCCATTGCTCACTAAACTTCAGCCACCTTGGCTCCATCAGTTCCTAAAATATGTCAAGTTTTTTCCTACCTCAGGGTCTTGCTACTTTCCGTATATTTCCTAGGTTACACTGCAAAATTGATCCCTTCTCTTTCTGGTAAAGCTTATACTTACCACCTCCTCAGAGTGGTGTTGTCCAACCGTCCAACCCAATTTGGTATCACTTGTTATTCTTCTCACAATATCTATATTTTGTTTATTTTGTTGATTTTTCTATTGCATTTAACAGTCTGTGTGTGTTTTTTTTAAATGCATCAATCTTCCATTAGGTTATGAGCTTCATGACAATAGGAACCTTATCTCCTGGTTATCCTTGGTACTCATAATTTTCTTGGCATAATTTTCTTGGAAGATCATGAAATTAGAATTGAGTTAATTTTAGCTATACATTGGAAGCCTGTCAAGCTCCTTCACCATTGCTGACTGACCTATATCCCTAATCTTGATCTGATGAGGCTTTAGCCCACATGCTCCCAGCTTTATGAAAACATTTCTACAAATGTAATAAGATAAAAAGACACATTTAAAATCTGAATCTTGACAATATTATACTGTTTTATAAGTTTATTGTAAAAGATGACATTTTAAAATTAAACATCTGAAAGAAAAAAGAAATTTCTCTTTTATAGTTTGATTTACTTCATTTATTATCCTTATCATAATGGAGATAAAGAAGTAATACAAAGTTTTAGGACACTTTAGCAAATGAGTAATGCAGTCAGGATTTCAAAGGGAAATCACTTTCAGTGACAGACACGTTAAAAGTTTAATTTAGTATATTTCATTTCTGTGGAGCAAATTGATTTAAAAAAAAACAAAATAAAAAAATGCACTGTTAGATAAATTTGAGATGGAAAGCCATAATACTCTACAACATACCTAGGGAATTTAGAAGAATAAACTTCATTTAGTTTTCATAGATTACAAGGTAGCAATTTGTACAATAATGTTATTTCTTGGGTAGACATCTTATTAAAGAAAATAGATCCAATATTACTCTTTTAAAAAGCTGTATATAAACTTAGTTAATTTCATATTTATTAGAAGAGAAAATAAGTGGAGAAATGTCAGTTTTCTAGTGCCTTGTTTTTGTATATGTTTTTGTTTAACCAGTAGGTCACTTGTGCCACTGGATTTATATAGCATTAAGTATTACTCATTTCAGTAAGTATTTATAATATTATTTTCCTTTTTAGGATAAAAATAATACTTGTTTATTGTGGAAAGCAGAAGTAATATCTTAGATTGTTCAATGGCAATTTCATACCCAGAACCGTTCCCTGAGTTTCACTGCTTAAAAGCATGAAGTCCTATATTTCTCCAGCCAAATTAAGTAGCTGGATCCAAGCATGGGAATTGGTGATGTTCAGTACCTTTCAAATCATGGACTGGGAATGAATATTTATATAAGATTTTCTGAAAGATAATTAGTCCATATATTCTTATAGATGATCTAACAGTTCATGACTAAGTCCATTGGTAGACCCATTTCCTAGATAGCACTTTGATAGCTCCCATGGAGCTGGTTTTATCCAACTAAGCTTTGAAGGGCTTCCATCTCTTTGTATGGAGGATATCTGCTCTAGCACTACAGATTCTGTCACTGGGATTAGTCTAAGACTATCACTGAAGATGCTGATCTCTTTAGGATTTTAGTATCAGAAATAGTTGTTCTTATCCTTAGATAAGTACCATTAAGCTAGTTTTTACTTTGTAAACACTGTGGATCTTGTAATTTATCTTTTTTTTTTTCCTCTCTTAAATTAGCTTCTAGAACTCTAAGAACCAAATCTAGAGGCCCACTTACAGTCCAAATATTTCATGGCATGTATCTGTGTATGAATCAACCTATTCCTTCCATCTTACTTTCTTTCTCCTTTTCTCCTTTGTCTTGCTCATATTTAATTCATTATATCTTGGTTAATTAAATGTTTTCTGGTAAGCCGACTTGAATCCCTTTTTAAAATTAGGTGGGTTTTAATTCATTATTTGCTGTATAGATTGCTTGCCTGCCTCAGTGTAATTTTCAAGTCATTAGAACAGCAGGAGAATTTATAGAGAATTTTTGACATACTGTTGGGCATATCAAAACTAGACTTTGGGAAGGTCTTACACTCTTAATATATTTTTATGTATTAGAATTAATTTTCTTCAACATTTCAACTGCAAAGCAAACTGATAAGAATTTTATGGATAAAATAAGCATACATGACAGCATAACTCATCTAGTACAAAAGTTAATTAATGGTTTTAGAAAAGCATCCCTAATGTTTAGTTATATATTCCATGGCATCATTTCCATAACAATATCATAATATGCTTTATCTTCATATTCAGTTTCCAGCATACAAAGAGATTGCATTTAAAAAGTGTATTTATAAATTAGTTATTTAGAGCACAGAATTCATTTTGGTGAACAATTAATTTCTAAGTGGGTTAGGATCTTATGTTAGCCCATAAAATTTTTTTCACTCATAGTGTAAAGAAAATAATATTAATTTTTTATGGGAGACATTGCAGAAAGTACTATTTTACATTTTAAAATAGAAAAGAAAAAAGACCAAAAATTACCTTATTTGAATTATGAAGCCTAAGACAAAAGTGGTATAATTAGAAGACCAGGATGTGGATATGAATTTCATGCAAATTCTAGAGAGTAATCTTGGTTTTACTTAAAAGGAGTAGGATTCATTGTACTATGCAATTTTGCTTCACAACATATGAGTTTTCCCCCTTTTTTTCTATCAATATAGCATTAGTGGTAGATACTCTTCCATTATCAACATGATTAAGTTCATTTTTGCCTTGAAAATGGAATGAGTAACAGAAAAGAGGAAGAACAAATGATAGAAAAGTGGATTGATATTCCTGAGGTAAATGGATAAGAGCTGGAAACAGAAAAAAGCATCTGATAAAGGGGAAGTTTATGGGTATGAGGGAAATTTTCTGAGGTAGCATCAAATGAGCCATGAAGTAATGAAGTCATGAGGGGTGTAGAGTGTTCATGAATTACACAGTACTCTTAAAGAGAAAGAATAAGAACTGCTGAGAAAGGGATATTGGATCACTCAAATCCCCATGTTGCCAGAAGAGCTGTGGGCAAGGTAGAATGAGAGCAGGGAGAGAATTCAGATCAGAATGCAATTTCTTTATTTTAAGGTATTGGCAAGTTGAATGTTTACAATCTTAGAAGTGCTTATACTTTTAAATTTTCGTGGGGTACCTGGGTGGCTCAGTAGGTTAAGTGTCCATCTTTGGCTCTGGTCATGATCTCAGGGTCCTGGGATTGAACCGCACATCAGGCTCCCTGCTTGCATGGAATCTGCTTCTCCCTCTCTCTCTGTGCTCTCTCTCAAAATAAATAAATAAAAATCTTTAAAAAGTATAAAAAATTATCTCTAACGTACTGTGCAGGCACTTAGTACCCTCAGTATACAGAAATTATCCAAAATTGTATTTCAAGTGTAAAGTACTGAACCTAGGGCCAAGTGCATAGTAAATAATTAATTAATGTTAGTTCTTATTATTTTCTGGCATTTAATACAATTGTCAGTGGAAATTCTTCATATTCACTATTTATTATTACAGACATGGTTCTCTGAATCATGACTTAACATTTTAAAACAAAATACAAAGAGGTAGTTCAAGATGACATTATAAGGATGCCTGCCTGGGTGGCTTCGTTGGTTGAGCATCCCATTCTTGATTTTGGCTTAGGTCGTGATCTCAGGGTTATGAGATCAAGCCCCACACTGGGCTGTACATTCAATGGGGAATCTGCTTGAGGTTCTTTCTTCCTCTCCCTATGCCCCTTCCCCCACTCTGTGTACTATCTCATTCTCTCTAAAATAAATAAATCTTAAAAAAAAAAAAGACATTGTAGGAAGATCCTGAACTTACCTCCTCCCACAGATACAACAAGTATATATATGGAGCTATTCCCTCTGGGAAAACAACAACAACAACAAAAAACAAAACAAAAGCAAAACAAAGCAAAAACACAAAAAGTCTGAGAACTAGTTGGTTACCTACTCCACAGCAAAGGGAAAAAAGTGCCACACCAAAAAGGATAGGTGAGGCTGAGATGTACTCTCATCACCGCCCCCTACACTGACCCATAATCAGGAGGGATTTCAAACAATAAGGACAACAAAAATATGAATAGAACTTCTCCCTAAGGAGCAAGTATCCCACATGGCACCCTAACCTTTGGGTCCTACACCAGAGGGACAAGCCCTCAAAACATCTGGCTTTTAAAACCAATGAGAATTATATTCAGGGGAAACATAGGGATGTAGAGAACAGTTTTCATTCTTAAAGGGGTTGTGCATAGACCTACTCTCCTCAGGACTCAGTACAAAATGCAGCACTTTGAAAAGAGCCTAGACATAGGTGAAGGAAATTGCTAAACTTAAAGCTTCTGCCAGAGGAGAAGGCTGTCGAGATTCTCTCTGGGAACTAAATACTGGCTGATGACATTATTATGGGTTCTGTCTACCTTGCTGGTGCTTTTGAGTGCCATTTTTGTGCCCTCACTCTAACCAACTAACAGCAGCAGGTGAGCAATCCCAGCCCCAGCTGCTTGAATCACACTGTCAGATGTACTGGGTGAGCAGCCCCACCTCCCCCTGTGCAACTTATGTGATACTGCTAGGTGTGGATGCAGGTAGACCTCCCCCTATCCCCAGCTCTGCAGCTTGTGCTGTACGGTCGTGCTTCACATACCCCTATCCCATGCTGATCACATGGTATCTTCATACTTGGCCAAGCACCATGGCCCCTCTCCAGCAGCACCCTTCATGTGACCCAGCTAGAGCCAATGGGTACACACAACCCACATAGGGCACACCTCAGGTAATTAGGGGGGATTGCATTTCTGGACCCCAGTGGTCTGAAACAATCAAAGAGATAGTTTGAGAGATAACCAAGAACTAGAGGAAGGTTAAATAAAAAGTCTCATCTCCTATGTAGAGCCACTCCTTTAAGACGGCTGATAGATAGCTAATTTGCATAACAGGCAGCAACAGAGTTTGGGACTCTTTCTCCCTCTGCCCCTCCCATGCATGTGTGTGCTCTCTCTCTCTAAAATATTTATTTATTTTGGAGAAAAAGAGATTTATAAAATATTTATTTATTTTAGAGAGAGTGCACTTGCAGGGAGGAGGTTCAGAGGGAAAGGGAGGGAGAGAATCTCAAGCAAACTCCCCGCTGAGCATGGAACTCAATGTGGGGTTCAATCTCAGGATCTTAAGATCACGACCTCAGAGCCAAAATTAAGAATTAGTGCTCAACCGACTTCTTAAATTTATTGAGACTAATAAAATACCAATGGTATTATTCACAGAAATAGAACAAATAAAGGCAGAGAGGCAGGCAGAGAAAGAGAAGGGAGGGAAGCAGGCTCCCTGCTGAGCAGAGAGCCCGATGCGGGGCTCGATCCCAGGACCCTGGGATCATGACCTGAGCCAAAGGCAGAGGCTCAACCCACTGAGCCACCCAGGCACCCTGGAACAAATAATCTTAAAATTTCTGTGGAACCACCAAAGACCCAAATAGTCAAAGCAATCTTGAAAAGGAATAGAGTTGGAGGTTTCATTACTTCAGATTTCAAACAATACTATACAACGATAATAATCAAAACAGTATGGTACTGGCACAAAGAGACATAGATCAATGGAACAGAATAGAGAGCTCAGATATAAACCCACACATATATTATTAATTAATTTATGACAAAGGAGACAAAGCATATAATGGGGCATTTTCTTCAGTCTCTTCAGTAAATACTGTTGGGAAAACTGGATAGCTACATGCAAAGAATGAAACTGAACCATTGTCTTGCACCATATTTAAAAAATAACCCAAAATGGGGGTACCTGGGTGGCTCAGTGGGTTAAAGCCTCTGTCTTCGGCTCAGGTCATGATCCCAGGGTCCTAGGATTGAGCCCCACATCGGGCTCTCTGCTCAGCAGGGAGCCTGCTTCCCTCCCTTCTCTTTCTCTGCCTGCCTCTCTGCCTACTTGTGATCTCTGTCTGTCAAATAAATAAATAAATTTTTAATAAAAAAAAACCCAAAATGGATTAAAGACTTGAATATAAGATTTGAAACTATAAAACTCCTAGAAGAAAATATAGCTCCTTGACAGTCGTAGTGATATTTTTTTGGACCTGATTACATAGGCATGGGCAACAAAAGCAGAAATAAACAGATGGACTGCATCAAACTAAAAAGCTTTTTATAGTGAGGGAAACCATCAATGAAACAAAACAGCAACCTACTGAATGGGTGAAAATATTTGCAAGTCAAATATCTGATGAGGGGATAAAATCCAAAATATATAAAGAAGTCATGCAACTCAGTAGCAAAAAAACTCCGAAAATTTTATTTAAAAATGGTCAATCTGATTATAATATTAAAAATAATCATAAAAAGGTTGAGATATTGCCATTTACCACAACATAGATGGATCTTGAGGATATTATGCTATGTGAAAGAATTCAGATAGAGAAGTCAAATACTATATGATTTCATTTATATGCAGAATTAAAAAAAATAATAAAATAAACCAGACCCATAGATACAACGAACAGAGTGATGGTTCCCAGAGGAGAGAGTATTTGAGGGGTGGGCAAAATTGATGACCTAAAAACAGAAAATTGTCTTACATAACTGTGAAAACCACTGAGAAAATTCCCAACAAATGTTTGCTGAGGGTTGACTTTCCTTTTGGATGCAGTCTACTGAAACATTTCCATCACTACATGTTAGTTCCACCATTAACAATCTAGTCATGATATCTCTTTCTGAGGCAAAAGGAATGACAAATTCTTCATAAAATTCCCAGCATAACACTCAGGCTAGTGACTATACTCCATTTTTTGTTGAACAATCAGAATTTTTATACATTTATTTCAGTAAGCTTACTGCCCCTTCATCTAAAGTAGTTCTTATCTAAACTTCTTTTTATTCCCAGGATTCTCATTAGTTGATAGCTGCTTCAGCTCATTGATATGCTTGCGCAGATCTTAGAGTGCTGACTCCTGGCACTAGCTGTATATTCCTTAGGTTCCTTTCCCAGAGTGCATTTTCCTGAGGGCTTTTTAAGGCCACAAATCCGAAATACCATTTACCCTTGATAGAGCTGTAGATGAGCTTATTTTGGAAAATAACACTGGTTGCTCTTAGGTCTTAGGTACCCCTCTGTAATTCCTACACACAAGCCTACTTTACAACTTGGAAGCATTTGGGCTTCTATGTATGGGAAGAAAGTTTTGCCCAGAGCAAAGACAAATCAGCAAATACACAGTCATCTTTGCTGATAAATTGTCACAGCCTGAATCACCACCATGTTCCTCTAAACCTCTTACCCTCCCACACTAGGTAGATCTATGTGACATCCCTGGATATGGTCTGTATAGGTACATGTGACTCTAGGTCTGATTCTTTTTCCTTCCAGGGCCTCAGGTACTTCTCATTGCCTCCTGCACATAAGGCTGTTCGCCTCATTGCCTGGGAACTCTCTTTATTCCGCAAGGAATCTATGAGTTTCCCCAAGAGAGATGAATAGTCCTTCCCACGCCTGTTAGAGACTATGCAGCACATTCAGCACAATCTTTCCCTTGGGCCATCACATAGCACATCAGGGATTCTCTCCTCTTGAGCTTATCTCCTCTCAAGTGTCTCGGTGAACTTAGCAAATTCACCCAGGAGTGGGGTCATGATGTCTTTTCACAGAGTAACAGATTCCTTGTTTCTTTTTCTTGTCTTTTTTTTTTTTTTTTCCAGGCTCCTTTGGAATAGAGAAAAGCTAGTGGCACTAGTTTTTTATATTAAAAAAAATATAAATATAATTTATAAAAATATAAATACAATTTACATATAGGCACTAGTGCCTATAAATAGCCCCCATTTACAGGATGACAAAAAACAAAACCACACATACAACAAAGCCCACCTACCCTGATGTCTTTTTTTATTTCTTGATCATAAGATTGAGCATTCACTCACTTATTCCCACATATTTCTCTGGTACCATGCTGCAGGGAAGTTCTGCACTGGTCCCTGCTGATGCATTGCCCATGCTGTTATGGAACTTGGCCTGTTAAGTGACAGGCAGACAAATAAAGGCACAAAAAGGTACAGAAAGTACAATCACAATAAAGGGGGGGGGGAGAAACAGCTCACAGAAAAGGAGGAAATGAACTTCACAGGATGGGATTAGGACCCTAGAAGGTACTCCTTGAAATGGATATTAACAAATGAATGAGTGCTAGGAAAGGATATAGAGAAGATCTTTGTGTTATTCCTACAACTTCTCTGTAATTTAAAAATTAGTTCTAAGTAAAAGTCAACAAAAACTCACCAGGCAAATGATGGTGAAGCTGAGGGAAAGACATTCAGAATAAATGCAAAAAAGCCCCCTGTTACTCATTTGGTATTGTTCAGAGATTCTTTTTTTTTTTTTTTAATTTTATTTTTTTAGTGTTCCAAGATTCATTGTTTATGCACCACACCCAGTACTCCATGCAATACGTGCCCTCCTTAATACCTACCACCAGACCCTCCCAACCTCCCCACCCCTCCCCTCCCAAACCCTCAGTTTGTTTCTCAGAGTCCATAGTCTCTCATGGTTCGATTCCCCCTCCAATTTTCCCCAACTTACTTCTCTCCTTCACCCAATGTCTTTTTTTTTTTTTTTTAGATTTTTATTTATTTATTTGACAGAGAGAGATCACAAGTAGGCAGAGAGGCAGGCAGAGAGAGAGGGGGGAAGCAGACTCCCTGCTGAGCAGAGAGCCCAATATGGGGCTCGATCCCAGGACCCTGAGATCATGACCTGAGCTGAAGGCAGAGGCTTAACCCACTAGCCACCCAGGTGCCCCCACCCAATGTCTTTTGTGTTATTCCTTATGTTCAGGGATTCTGAGGGAACAGTGGAGACAAAGCTCCTGTGCATGTGGTTGACTCTGGATGGATTTGAAATGCTCTAAGTAGAAGGGTGATACTGAAGGGTTTTCATTAAGGGAAAGGCATGATGGGATTTTCTTTTAGAAAAGTCACTCTATGGTTTTGTGGAGAATAGACTGATGAGAAGAAGTAAGAGGTAGGGAAAGAATGTGGAGGGACAATGGTCCAGGCCAGAGGTGATGGAGTTTTTGATCAAGGAACTGGTGACATGATTGGCAGTAAGAATAGACATTCCCAAGACACTCAGAGGTAGCAATAACAGGACTTAGTCACTACTGGGATTTCAAAATGAAGGGAAAAAGGAGTGAGAGATTCACACTGTCTGGTCAGATTAATTCAAATTAATAAGGGAAAAAGGTAATCTGTGAGAAGGATTACATCTTTTTAATTTTTTTTTAACAATTTTATTTGTTCATTTGACAGAGAGAGTGAGAGCACAAGCAGCAGGAGTGGCAGGCAGACAGAAAGGGAGAAGCGGGCTTTCTGTTGAGCAGGGACCCCAATGTGGGGCTTGGTCCCAGAACCTTGGGATCATGACCCAAGCCCAAGGCAGACGCTTAACTGACTGAGCCACTTAGGTGCCTTTGCCATGGTCTTTCTGTCTGTACATGGTTTTCATGTTCCTGCTCTGTTGTACAGCTTTGACTGCTTATGGGCTGAAAAAAGAGGATCCAAGTGATGGTATTAGGAGTACTGATAAAGTGAACACTAGGTGGTCAAAGGCAAATTTTATGGCAGCTCCAGAGAAGAAAAGAGGGTGAAGTTCAGAAAACAATTAGAGGTTGGTGGAAGTCCTTTGATAGAGAGGAGTATTGTAAACCTCACTGCAGCCTAGAATAATTGGCCAATATGGATAGTAGTTGGGGGAAAAAACAAAACTATTGCTGAGGCATATCTCAACTTCAGCAAATATGGAGAGAAAAGAAAAGTCATTTCTTATGCTTGATGTTGGGGAGACATATTCATAAAGACTGTGCTCCAAGGACACCACATAAGATAGATTATATTTACCATTTTAGGGAACTTTTTTTCTTCAAAATAAATGATATATTCATTCACCAACCCAGATAAGGATACAATAATCAATGTAAAGGAAAGCAAAATCTTTTCCCCTTTGTGTTGTTATATGTTCAGAACAAATTTCAGCCCCATTATAAACAGGGCTTAAACAATACTGATCATATAAACTTGACTGTAACTGATACTTGAACATTTCCACTAAGTCATTGGCATAGTCTCTAACTCACAATAAATATAACAGGCATGGTCAAGAATTATTAAGAATCAGACTTAGCATAAAAGGACATTTAAATTTTTTTAAATTATGTTACATTAGTCACTATACATTACATCATTAGTTTTTGATGTAGTATTCCATGATTCACTGTTTGCGTGTAGTACCCAGTGCTCCATGCAATATGTGCCCTCCTTAATACCCATCACTGAGCTAATCATCCATCTACCCCCCCCCAAAACCCTCAATTTGTTTCTCAGAGTCCATAGTCTCTGATAGTGCATCTCCTCCTCTGATATCCGCCCCCTTCATTTTTTCCTTCCTTCTCCTAATGTCCTCCATGCTATTTCTTATGTTCCACATATAAGTGAAACCATATGATAATTGACTTTCTCTGCTTGACTTGATATTTTACTTAGCATAATCTCCTCCAGTGAACCCTCATACACTGTTGGTGGGAATGCAAGTTGGTATATCCACTTTGGAAAACAGTGTTGAGGTTCCTCAAAAAATTAAAAATAGAGAGCTTCCCTATGACCCAGCAATTGCACTACTGGGTATTTACCCCAAAGATACAGATGTAGTGAAAAGAAGGGCCATATGCACCCCCATGTTCATAGCAGCAATGTACACAGTAGCCAAACTGTGGAAAGAGCCAAGGTGCACTTCAATAGATGAATGGCTAAAGACGATATGGTCCATATACATAATGGAATATTACTCAGCTATCAGAAAGGATGTGTATCCAACTTTTGCATAAAAGGACTTTTTTTTTTTTTTAAGGAAAAACACTAGCTGGAATCAACTGTGTTTAAGTTGAAGGTAATGAAATATCGGAAGGAACTTTAGAAACATAGTGAAGAAGTAATACTCCTTAGAATTCTTGGATGATGAAAGATACTAAATTTCAATTTTCCTAAATGTAACACATAGAAAATGAAAAGTAGAATGGACTCCTGATTCCACCACTTAGTGCTATGCCCTTTCAGAATCCACTCAATCTTATTCCAGCTTGGTTTCCTCTCTGATTACATTGGGGTAAACTTAACTGTCACACTTAACTCCTAGGATTGTTATGAGTACCAATAAGATAATGTATGTGAATGTTTCCTGTGAACTTAGGAATTCATAATAATTTGATTTCTCTCTTCTCAGATGGACCATATGGAATCCTAAAGATTTAGCTGATGGGAACTTTTTCTTCTACGAGAGCATTTGCTTGTATGTCTTACTGGATGAATAACCATCAAAACCAGAGAATGCCTGTAACAGTAATTTTTTTAATCAACATCCCCTAAAGAGTGGGGGATGTTCAAGGAGGCTTGAACTTAGTTCTCAAAAAAGAGGAAGTGAGGATGGCACCCCACCTTTAGGTTTTGAAATTCAAGAAAAGAATAAAGAGATGTTTGAGTTTGATTGAGACTGGGAGACAGAATTTAAGCTAGTTCTTAACCGGTTATTAATAGTAAAACCTTAGACCTCATTTTAGAAATGACCTCCTTATAGACTATGAAGGGGTACCATTAAGACCTAACCATTGATGAACTTACCAAAAGCAATACATTTCCCCCAACAGAATCCTTCCCTCTCAGTGTGGTTAGAAAGGAAAAATCTGACACAGAGTGGTCATCCTTCATGTATCATAAATATTAAATGGAAGTGGTTTGTTGTCTGCCGAAGATTTTCTTTGAGTTTTTTTAAAGCAAAGAGGTCATTCCTGTAGACTATTTTCTGGTAGTACATCTTATTTCCTAACCCAGCTGTGATGTAGAACCTTTTCTGTCTCAGCAGGGAAAGAAATTTACACTCCACTTTTTTACTTTTGGTAAACATTTCCTATTTTAACACCTATTTGAAAGTGTAAAAACATTTTTTTTGTTGTTGTTGTTGGGGGGAGGGATGAATTATTCATACAATTTTCCTTGCTTTAAACCAGAATGATGATACATCATTTTTTTAAAGATCTGTCAGACAGGCTTTCAGTTTTAACTCTTTTAGTTCCTGGTCCTATACTACACATGAACCATGGTCCAGACACTGAGTTAACATCAGAAGCAAATGCTCCAAGTCATTCTAGGTTCTATTTAACTTCTTGGCTGTTTAAAAAAGGAAAAATCACCATTTTGGAGCATTCTTATACCCACATCTGGTTTGAAGTCACTTTCTTGATGCCTGTAGAGACCCATGAGAAGCACCCAAAACATAGCATGTGCTGTATAACATTTTTGGAGTACAGCTATGTTGTGTGTCAAAAGCCTAAAATCTTTTATTTTTAGCAACTAATCTCAAGCATATGCAAAACTATTAGCTACAAGAAACAATCAGCATTGTTTATAAGAGAAAAAAAAAAAGCCCAGAAACTAATTAAATATCTAACATTAGGTATAGGAAATTTTGAAAAATTTGTAAGAACTAGCCATTGAAAGTAATACTTTAAAAATTGCTTTTTGACATGAAAACAATTTTATATGACTATAAATAACAGAATCATTATAAATAGCATGAATAGTGTTATCCAGTTTTGTATAAAATATATATTAATTATTTAGATTGTTAAAAATTCATAAAATATAGTCTGAAAGTGCACACACCAAATTAACAGTGTTGCTCTCTGACAGTGAATATGTAGGTAGTAGTGAATATGTAGGTAGTACGTACTTGTCTATATAGGGCTATTTTGTGTCTTAGTCCATAGTAAACATGTATCATTTGTATCATAAAAAAGTAAGAAAAACTATTTAAAATAATATACACATCTTCAAAGGGGAGACTACAGGAGAGGAAGGTGGTGAAATTGGCTATGGTTTATCCTGACTTTAGGATTTGTCTTTCCAATATTGTTAAAAAAAAGAGTTAAGCCTTAAAATCTAAGTCTGAAAACTGTTTGTTTGCATGTGTTTGATTCCACGGTTCAAATATCTTTTATGGATTCACAGTTTGTGATTAATTTCTACATTCACCCTGATTTTTCTGCATACCTGATAAAAAATAATAGGTGATATTCACTTCTAGATATATCATTATTAAGTCTATAGTCTCAAAGTAATAAGTAAATGCACTGATTACTGATCATGTTCCAGACCTATTCTAAATACTTTATGTGGACTTACTTACCTACTTTTCACAATACCTCATAAGGTAGGTATTATTCTTTCCCCAAAGCCCAAGGAAGGCAGGTCTTTGCTGGAAATGATATAGCCTTGTAGTACATCTGGGACTAAAGTAAAAAATGAGCCTGGTGGTGGATATTAAGGAGGGCACATATTGTGTGGCGCACTGGGTGTGGTGCATAAACAATGAATTTTGGAACACTGAAAAAAATAAAATTTATTAAAAAAAGGATGATTCTAGAGCTATAGTATTTTAATATTTACTAAAGTTGAAATTAATAAAAACATCCACTTAAAATGAAATAAAACTAAACAACATATCAGTCTGTTTTTCCTGGAAGTATGAAGTTGGTAATTTTTTTAACAGGAAAATATTCCAAACGGTATTATTTTCACAAATGGCTTATAAATAGCTTTGAAAATTTTGATTTGTAAGTTTCTTCTTTTTTGGTAATCTGTGTGTGACATATTTTATACAAATGTAAAAAAAAACTTTATGCCATCCATTAACTCAGATTTTTTTTTTTGAATATTTATCCCATCTCCATTCGATCTCTGTAGAGTAAGCAATTGCTTTTTTTTTGGTCTGTAACCCATAAAATAACCAAAACCTGCAAACTCTATGTTTTCAAAGGTTCAATTCATTATCACCTCATATTTTGTTTTCAGGAAAGACAGTTATTAAAAGCATCTCAAATTTAGGCTTTCATTGCTTAATGTCAAAGTTCAAACACTAGGAATAAAATTAAACCTTATAAAAATGTCTTTGCACATGATATTTAAAACTACTTGA
>ML106085.1:66805-102971 GCA_003697995.1 Taxidea taxus jeffersonii | reverse complement strand
CTAACATTGAACAGCAATGTGACAGCAAATTGCTAACTTACCCAGAGGGGACTGTCTAATGTTCAAAGTAAAACAAACCCCAAAACAGCCCCTCCCCAAGGAAGAAACTATTACATTTACAGATCTGGGAACATTAAACAGCCCAGCAGGATGATATTAAAAGGTAACCTGCCACTTGCAATGCAGACTCCTTCAGTTTTCAAAATACACCTTCCTTAATTGACCTCATCGATTTAGCTTTTCATCCCTGATATGCACAGTCTCTAATTTACCTTGAATTCACTGGAACCATTCAATTTTTTAACCATTATATTTCCATTACAGTATATACCATGTAAATGCATTTTCAAGTCCTCTAAGAGTACAGAATGCTTGTATTGCTTAATGAAACTACATTTTATCATGTCTTGTGGTTTTGCCCTTTTCATGGCCAGTTCTTGCACCAGGTCAGGGTGAAATGGGAAGCAGTGCCTTCCTGCTGGAGTGGGATAGACATAGGGTCTGACCCAGTCTGACCCCTGAAAAATAGTACAATCAATGCAAGGCATTAAATCCGCCATGTAACATAAATAACTACAGAGACAAATCCAACCAGTGGCCTATCTCAAAAGGAGAATAGAACATAGGAATTGAAAATCCATAGTCAGAAATGATATTCAGAAGTCCAAGCAGGAAGACAGGAAGTACAGAAACCCTTGATTTGTTAAAAATGTTGATTCTCTCCAAATTCACCCCAAAATTCAGTGCAATTCCAACCTAAATTCTAAGAGTTTCAAAACAGATTTTGACAGGCTATATCTAAAATTCATCTGGAAGAATAAATGCTAAAGAATAGCCAAGAAATTTTTGGTAGAAGAAAAAATGATGGACTAGTTCTCTCCTGTATTAAAATGCACCATGAAGCTATAGTAATCAAATTTTATTGATGCCAGAATAAGAAAATTATATAAATGAACCAGAGTACAATTTAGAAACAGATCAATGTATTATATAGGGATTGAGTCTCTGATAAAGTTACCCTTTAACAGAAAAAAGATATGTTCCAGTAGGTTTCTATAACTCAGTTGGTGGGTTATACATTTATCGTCCAAATCAAGACAATTCAAGAGTAAAAAAGTACCAATGGAATGCTGAAAAAACAGGCAAAAATTGGACTGTCCTATGCAAATCCAGACCTATGGTTCTATAGCTATAAATAAGACTGTCCTTACATAATTGTTAATAGCTCAGTGTTTCCTCTCCAAAGTGTTCCAGTTTGGGCACTAAATTCTACGGTTACTCTGGTAATAGGGTCATGGTCACAAGGCAGATAGGTATTCAAGAACAAAGCTCCAGGCTCTGAGAGAGGCTGTACCAAGAAGAAGGCAGGTCCCCCACTCTCAGACAGAATCAGAGGATAATATTTAGGCTACTCTATAGGAATTTAGGGATAGCAATCAAGGCAGAAATATAGTTTTAATGACTGAGAAATATAAGAGACAGGAGCATCAGGGTGATCTTGACACTGAATGCCCAAGTCTGATCAAGAAGGACTGCCTCAATTCAGTATGGCCAGAAGGTAGAGACCAAGTATGACATTGGGCAGGGCCAGGCAGGGCCTAGCACAGTTTTCACTTAATTACTTTTATGAATTTACAAGTGTCACAAAATTTCAGTGATGTTTTTGAGATAGAATGACCATTATTTTTACCAACATAAAAAATAAACCATCATAAAAAATGGTTCTCAATATAAAAGCTCCAGAGGTTAAAATAAGAAAAAACATGCAAAAATGATGCAGAAGTCTTCCAAGAATTCCAGTAGTGCCCATACACATTTTATTATCACTGATCTTATATAAAATAGTCATTGCTATTTCATAGAGCCATGCTTTATCTTTTACTTGAATTACATGCATTGTCTCATTTAACCACAACCACCACTCCAGGTAGGTTTTATTCACCTCATCTAACAGAGGTGTCTAAGGCTTCCAGGAAAGATGCCTCATACTTTTGTTAAGTGTCAGAGTCAGGACACAATTATGTTTGGCTCTTAGCTTTTATGTCTTGTTGGTTCCAAGATTACTGCTCCAGTGAATGAATAGAAATGCCTATAAACATAAGGTAAATCCAATAGACACTTACTCTTGGGAAAAACAATTGCACAAAATCTAGTCAGAGATTTTAAACACATACATGCTCATTAAATTATAATTATGTTTGTGGATAATTATCTGTGTTTACCTGTCAACAGTAAAATCACATATTAATCTCAGAATCATCCTTGCCTCCCCTTTTTCTCACACATCCTACCATCAACTCTAGCAAATCCTGTCAGACTCTACCTTCACAATATATTCAGGACCCCCACTCCCACCACAGCACTCCACAAGTCCATCCTCTTCTGCCCTGACTAGTTCTACAACCTCAAAAAATGATTCCTTCCATGCTTCAACCCTCACCCTTAACCACTAGGCACAGTGACTACAGGGAAATCTACATTGATCATGCCCTTCTGATGCTCAAAGTCCTGCAAGGACTGCCATGTCACTCTGGGCAAAAGACAGTCCCTGACCTAGCCTCCAGCCCTGTGGAGACCTGGCTGCCTGCCTCCTAAGTCTCTAACTCATTTCTGGCCATTGCCACCCAACTGCTTGGCTGCAACCACACTGGCCTTCTTGCTGTTCCTCAGAAACAAGGGGCAAATGGTCACCTCGGCATCTTTACACTTGCTACTCTCCTGCCTTGCATGTGGAATTTCTTACCTCCATATCACTGGCTCAATCCTTTACTTCTTTACCAAGATGTGAGTTTATCAGTGAGCCTTCCCTGACTGCTGTATACAAATGATCAACCCCTCCTCCCACAGCATCACCCTCCTTACCCTGGGTAACATTCCCCAAGACACTTGTCACCAATTGACATGATAAATGTATAGTCCTCCTTATTTTTCATCTCTTTGTCCCCATTTCAATGTGTTAGGTGAAACCATATTGAATTGCCATTTGCATAGGTCAAAAATGGCCAAATATCCACAATTTTACATGGTTTAATTTAGTAGCTTTATGAGGATCGGTTTTATCCTCTGTTAAGTTTCCTGTGCAGGTAACAATGACTTGAGTCTAACAGTGCTCAATAAATAGATGTTGAAAAAGTGACTTGTTTGAGGCAAGTTTTAAAGAACTAGAGCCTGCCAGGTGTCTTACGTAACTGGTAGCAATCACTCTCTGTCTTAGCTCGGTTTGGTACTCTTTCACCATCTCCTGAACTCTTTCAGATATTTAGCCTGACCCCAACACCCCTGGTAGTTTCTTCATATCTCAAATCCAATGGCACCATACTACTTGCTTCCTTCACTTCAAAGACTTCAAAGCTCTAAGCTCTGTTGACAGTTTCAGAAGAAGAAGGTGTCCATTATTTTTGCTGCTGATATCCCTTACAACTTCCGTACTTGCAAAGAGAAACCTGGCATAGGCCAGGGCATCTTGCAGCCCCAGTCAGGCTTCCAGATCATCCAGTCATGACTGCTCTTTTGATTTAGGAACAGGAAAAGGAGAAAAGGCCAAAGGGCTCCCCTTTCTGCTTCCTTTGCTCAAGGCTAAAAGATTCCTGGTATCCAATCTTAACACTTACTAAACACGTTCTATTTCCTATTCATTATTCTCTGGCAAGTTACTCCTCTTTTACTGCTTTCTTACTAATCAAAATATGACCTTTATATATTTGCATACCGATTACTTCTTTTTAGCAGTAAATGCTTAATAATCTCAGGCCAGCTTTTTCCCCTTCTTAAATCTGAGTCCAGAATAATCAAATAGGTTTTACCCCTTTGTTCAGACAAATGTATTTTTAACATAACTGGACACTCTTATACTCAGAACATTATCTTTACTGAAATGTAGTGAGGAGAATGCGCACATGTTAGAAATGACAACATATGCATGTTCATCACCCTCTCCTCCTCACCCTCCTCATTAACCCATACTCCAGACCAATTTTTCCCTTTGGGACTCTTCCCTTTACCAGGCACATTCCTCTGAAAGTTTATGACACCTCATCGTCTCTTACTGAAATGATTGCCAAACTGCATGAGATAAGGAGTTCTCCATTTGCCGGTCCTCATTTATAAAAAAAAGGCCATTATATTTTCATTTCAGCCACAGAGCTGAAAATATTCAGTGTGCCCCTCTCCAAAAATATTAACTCAGGGTTTTTTTAAGACAGGGTTTTCTGCTTCAGTTACAATCCTAGTCTTCAGTGTACACCTTTCTTCAGACTAGATCTTGGAAAGATAGAGGGTAAAAGAAAGGATGAGCAAGATAAAAGAAAGAGATCTACAGAGCATTTACTACCTCTCTCTAGTCCATGCAGCCCACTAGCTCTAATAGAATACCACACTGTGAATGGCTTATAAACAACAGAAATGGATTTCTCACAGTTCTGGAGCCTGGGAAGACCAAGAACAAGGTGACAGCAGGTTCCATGTCTGGAGAGTCACTTCCTTATTCATAGATGAGTCATCTTGTCATTGCGTTCTCACATGGCAGAGGGTCAAGGGAGCTCTTGGGAGTCCCTTTTATAAGGGCAGGGATCCCATTCATGAGGGCTCCACCTTATGAACTAATCAGCTTCCAAAGGCCCCACCTCCTAATATCATCACCTTGGGGATTAGGAATTATAAACATCCAGTCCATTACAGTGCCCTAGGGCCCTCTGTTCCCTAGATCCCTTTGCCTCCATCTCAGTCTTGAGGAATTGGTTAGATCTGAAGGGGTTGAGCAATAAAACACTTGGAGTTCCGTGAGTCATCATTCATATACCAGGATAAGTGCTGGCACATGGGGCCAGAACTGTGTCATAGACACTGGTGAAAGCATGTACTGAGAGGACCCAGCTCTAGACTGGAAAGGACACACATGTAGTAGACTTGCCAAGAATTACTTATAGAAGTACAGGAACTTTTCTCCTTCTCTTTTCTCCACTCAAACTTAGAACAACTTTACCAACGTTTCCCTACTCTCTGCTTTGAAAGTAGGGACAACCACTCAAAACTCTACCAACATTTTAGATGTCATTTGAAAACCTAGGGCAGTTTTAAAGGTCAAAATTGTGTTCTATCTAACACCTCAGTATTTTCCTTTTCTCTTTGACCTTAATTTTGACTAGAAGCTCTTCTGTAAGGTAGCAAAAGATTTCAACTTCCAGAGGCTAATAGACCTCCCAGAACTGTCCTCATACAAATGCAGGTAAGGAATTGCTTTCTCATCCAGGCTCACTTTTCTCTATTTCATGTAATATTTGCAGCCAGATTCCAAAAAATGCATCAAAGTTCATCTTTGATACTCTGGAGCAAGAATTAATATTTGATTCCCACAAGAACAAATGGGCTGGGGCACCTGGGTGGCTCAGTGGGTTAAAGCCTCTGCCTTCGGCTCAGGTCATGATCCCAGGGTCCTGGGATGGAGCCGCACATCTGGCTCTCTGCTCAGCAGGGAGCCTCTTTCCTCCCCCCCCCCCTCTGTCTGCCTCTCTGCCTACTTGTGATTTATGTCTGTCAAATAAATAAATAAAATCTTAAAAAAAAAAGAACAAATGGGTTATTAAAAATGGTCAGCAGTTCAATTAATATTTGTTGTGAATTCACCATGTTCACTGTTGTGCTTAAGCATTTGAGTTCTTTTAAGAATTCTCCTATTTCTGATAATGGCCAAAAACAGAGAATTAATCCCTAACACCCTGTATGGTATCTGACCTAGTACATTTCTAACAAATATTTCATAAATGAATATATTAGTAAATGAGAAGCTCACAAAAAAATGTTTAAAAGATAAAAAAGAAGAATACCTTTTTTTAGAGAGGAAATTGAAGAATGACCTAACATTTGTATTCTAGAAAAAGTAGACTCTTAACTCTTATCTTCCTGAGACCTAAATTTCCTGTAATTTTACACTAAAATATTAGATTCTTACAATAAGAATTCATTTTCTTGAGAGAGAACCACTTAACAATCATCAGACATGCCATTTATACCAAATGGTCACCCTGCTAGAGTATTCGGGGAACATTTTGAAGTGATGAATATGGCTCTTGTCAAACATCATTCTTTATGTGAAAGTAAATTCATTTACAACTGACAAGGCAATAAAGAAAGGCTTTTGCTTGAGTTTTGACACAGGAAGACATCAAGGGCAGTTCTGAGACTTCATCCTCTGGGGCTCCCAAGAACAAAAGCCAAACTGTAGCACACTGACTACCTCTGGGCCTCCCATCTGATTTCCTGCACATGCCCACTGCCCGCAGCCCTCTCTCCTGGATGTTTTGACTAGCATTTTCTTTATCCTTTCTGATCACCCTTTGCCCTCCACCAAACTCCATCCACCTGATCCCTGCCCCCAAAGCACCACTCCTTTTACTACATTGCCCACTGTGATAAATGATGCCACCATCTATACAGTTCTCAAGGGAAACCTGAAAATCCTTTTTAAGTCTTCTTCCCATCACAATGTCTCCCTCTAATCCATTCAGTCACCAAGTTTTGACCTTATAACCTTCCAAAAACTGCCTGGATCTCTTCATCCTTTACCATCTCCACTACCTCTGGATCTTACCTGGATTATTGTCCTCATTATCATCTAATTCCCTGCTTATCATTTCATCCTGCTCTAATTGATCCTCAATATTAGCTTTATAGTAATGTTTCAAATATGTAACTATGATCATGTGGCTTTCCCCTTTGTTCAAATATATGTGAGAGATGCCAAAATAAAAAATGCAAAATGGGACTCCATCATCTTAAATGCAAAGTAGGGCTCCATCACCTTCAAGATAAGGGACTCTGCATGGCCTTTGCAAGTCAGGTGTGGAATTTCAGGATCTGACTGTTGACTTAATCCCCTGTGTGTATCACAGTCAATCTACCAGCTGAAAGTATGAATGTGGTCTGTCAAGATACAAAAATAGAAGGAGGTGATAGTTTTGTCATTCTCAATGTTAATCAGATGACATTAGAAGTACTATATTCAGAAAAACACAATTGTGCCATGTTTAAGGGTGTAGATTTTGAATGTAATCATCTAGAGTTCATTTTATAGCCCTCTACTTATTAGCTCTGTCACTTTGGGAAGGTTATTTAAAGTCTCTGTGCTTTGAGGCGCCTGGGTGGCTCAATGGGTTAAGCCTCTGCCTTCGGCTCAGGTCATGGTCTCAGGGTCCTGGGATCCAGTCCCATATCAGGCTCTCTGCTCAGCGGGGAGCCTGCTTCCCCCTCTCTCTCTGCCTGCCTCTCTGCCTACTTGTGATCTCTCTCTCTGTCAAATAAATAAAATCTTTAAAGTCTCTATGCTTCTGTTTCCTCATCAGTAAGAGAAGAATAGTAAAAGTACCTATCTTATAGAAGTTCTGTGGCAACTAAATTAATTCAAAAATATATAGCACTATTAAATAATAAATTTTAGTATTATTCTGCTCATGATACTTAGGAAAGACATTAACCAATGGAGTATGGTCTGAAGAGGGTACTAAAATAAAAAAAGAACTTGAGATCATCTTATGTGAAAAACAGTTGTATAACATTCAGTTTATAATGAAGAAGTATTGGTAGAATATTACAGTTGAATGAAACATCTGGAAAGTAATCCAGCCTGTAGAACCTAGGGCAATAGTGGAACTCTAGGAAGGCATATTCCAACTCAAATTATAGAAACACTTTCCAGCAAAATATAAATGTCCGACAATGGTTTGGGAGGGAGTAGGGAGATTGTCTCCAAAGAAAGTAGATTCCTCACCACTGGAGTCTTTTAGAACATTCTTCTCATTTAGAACATTCCAAAGGATTGAAACATCATATACAAAGGAGAAGAATGACCTCTAAGGATCATATGAGTCTCAGATGATGATGGGCTTACCATGTCAGTTAGCAGTGAATAGGTATTTATAGTAATTGATTCTTTTTGGTAAATTCCATAAAGCATAAATTTTTATGTCACTAACAATAGTTTATGTTAGTTTGTCTTCTAATTTCCCTCAATAAACCTGTTTATCCAGTGCTGTGTGAAGTCTAGACCTATGACATACCACAGCATCTGAAACAATCTCTCTGGGCTAATAATTCATGATGGACTATTTTAGCAAAATGTACTCAAGTGGCAGCTATCCTTGGCTACCGTAGCTGCATTTCTTTTTGTTTCTTACAGAATTCCATTCTTTGAAAGAAACAATAACCATCTTTTTCCTCTATAATTTGTTTGGAGTGTTTATTTTCATTCTTTGATGTGTTTTGAAAGCAATATAGCAAACATGAGTTTGAGAAGAACTTTATTTTCATCTTATATATCAGTTTATATAAAGCGAGAATCATTGGGAAAAAGAAATGGATCATCTTTTGACCTTGACATAACTGAAGCTTTGAGATAAATCTATTAAAAAGAGCTACCAGATTGAGTTCCTTCCATATGCCAGTAATAATTCCATTTTAAAAACAAGGAAACAAGCTAAGGTATGTTTAATTGCCAACTCAAAGCCACATAGTCAATAAGAGGGAAAGCAGAGAGTCACACACCAATAAAGATGGAAAGCACTTACCTCCAAGCCTGTCTCACTTGTGCCAGGACCCTCTCCCCACTTGTTCCAGGCTGACACCCTGCATCCTGGAGCCAAGCTTGTCTCAACTCTTGGGAGGACTGGAGGCCAGTGTGTCATTCTCCATTGTCCTGAACCACCTTTGTCTCTTGGGAACACATTAAGGCCAGTCTTTGAATCTGAATATAATACTCCGTGTTTGTATTTGCACTTCATTCTTTGACTTGGATTTGTCTGCTGTCTTTGTTAGCCAGTTAGAACGTTCCTCCCTGTAGCTCTAGTACTCTTGACCCCAACTCCTGCCACCAGTTGCTGGACTCTATCTTACCACCACCACCACTTGGCATTCAGCTGGGATACCAAGACACACTGCACTGTGATTGGTTATGAAGGCCCCTGCATTAAAGCTGGTACATAACTGAAGCCCTATGCTGCAGCCTGACCTACAGAACATGGTAATGCCCATGGTGTAAAGTGCATGAGGATGTGTGTCATGAAGGGTGATACTTAGGGAGCAAAAGGAAAGTGCAATGATGAATCCCACTACAAGTATCAACTCCTCCCAGACTTGGTTTTCATAGCTCTGCACTCTCCAGCTACACAACATCAACCCTCCACTTCAAGAAGTTCCGATCCCCACATACTATGTCACATCAATGCGCTTATTTGATAACCCTTCCCAGAAACTCTGCCTAATACTCTTCCCTTCTTATCCTATCAATTCCCCTTCTTCTAGGAAACCTTCCCTAAAGTTCACACATACCATCCTCCTTAAAGTAGAGCACTTAGAGCGTGAAATCTTCCTTGGGTTTACCTACAGATAATAAAGAGCCATTGAGGGATGTTAAGCAAGGGAGTAACCGGACTAAAAGCATGCTTAGGAAAAATATTTTGAGAGGAACTGGACTGTAATAAAGATTTTAAAAAGAAGAGAACATAACATTTTCTTCTGCAGTCTATAAATCAGAATCCAAATAAAATTCACACATTATAATTGGTAAATAATGTTTCTTAAGTCTCATTTAATCTACAGGTTCCTTCTCTATCTTATCTTAGCACTTATTTATTAAAGACTCCAGGTTGACTGTCCTCAAAGTCTCAATTTCACTGATTCCATCTCCACTATATTTTATAATATGTTCTTCTGTCCTCTTTGTTTTCCATAAATTGTTCATTGGCTCCAAAGGATTGATCAGATTTAAGTTTGGGATTTTTTGACAAGACTAATTCATAATTGATATTGTTACTGGCTCTTTTTTGATGATAACATTGATGATCAAAGTCTAGGAACTTTGGCTTCTTAAGAGTTGAGAAAGTATCATAGTTTAATTCTAATATCCCATCCTCTTTAATTAGGTGAAATACTTCTATAAAAAGAAACTACTTCACCTCTATTTGGTTTTCCAGTGCTTTAGTTAATATTGAAAATGAAGGATAAATGATTGATTCTTTCCCTATACTTACCAATTTTCAAACTAATAAGTTTGTTTCCTAGCATCTTCTATTGGTAATCAGTTTTTTTTCTAATAATACTGTGAAATCACAAATTAAACATATTTGCTATATTTCCAATCATTTCACTTTTATTTGATTGATAATTAGATTGTTCTTTCTTTGCATCTTTAAATCAGTTCCTAAATCTTTTTCATAGTCTTTGATAGATACCTTGCTACTTGGTATGATTCCTCTTGTGTAGCACCCACCCTAGATCTGGAATTAGCTAAGGAAACTTCATCCCTTTTTTTAGGGACAAGGCTGACATTTTCACCAGCAATCTTGGCCTACTCTGAACACCAATTACATCCCTGCACCTCACTCCAGCCCTACAGCTCTAAGTGACTTGAGAAGGAAATGAGGGTCTGGCTGGTCCTCATAAATGGGAGGACAGATAAGTTTAGGCTCAAAGATGGCTGAAGGTCAGAAATGTCTGTGACAAAAATTATTTGATAATAATAACAAAATAATGGTATTACAATCTTAAGTAGCTATTTTGATGTGGCCATATCAAAATATCCTGCTGTAAGGCAGCTAACAAGGTAGGAGGCTATTTGAGGAACCCAGACAACACGATAGACACTGGAATCAAATTCACCTGGATATGAATCCCAGATCTTCCATTTAAAAAGTTTTATGAGGCACGCCTGGGTGGCTCAGTTGGTTAAGCAGCTGCCTTCGGCTCAGGTCATGATCCCAGTGTCCTGGGATCGAGTCCCGCATTGGGCTCCTTGCTCAGCAGGGAGCCTGCTTCTCCCTCTGCCTCTGCCTGCCACTCTGTCTGCTTGTGCTCGCTCCTGCACTCTCTATCTGACAAATAAATAAATAAATAAATAAATAATAAAAAGTTTTATGAACTTCAGATTGTTTAATCTCTCTATGCCTCAGCTTCCTCTTCCATAAAATAGGGTAGTTGTCAAGGTGGTACATATAAAACACAGGACTTATCACATGGCAAGTACTCAATAAATGAAAATAATGATTGTTCTTAAAGATGTATTATTGTTGCAAAAATTGATGTGGTGACAGAGGGTAGGTTGAAAATAGTTCAGAACACTAGCCACTAGCCACATGTACCTATTGAGCATTTCAAATGTGGTTAGTCTACATTGCCATGTGTTACAAGTATAATATATGCACTGAATCTTGAAGTCTTAGTTTTTTTCAAAAAGGTATAAATTATTCTATCAATAATTTTTATTCTTATTACATGTTGACAATATATGGGTTATATTTGGTTAAATAAAATTTATTGTTATTATTAATCTCTATTGTTTCCTTTTATTTTTTTCATTGTGACTTTTAGAAAACTTAAAATCACATATGTGGTTCATATTGTACTTTTATTGGACAGTGGTTCTCTAGAGATAGTAAGAAATTATATACAAAAATTTGGATACTGAGTGGATGAGGCATGAGGGACAGGAAAATCAATTCTTTCATTCATCCCTATATATTTAACATCCTCTAATATGAAACAACTTTTAATCAATGCTTCTTAATGGATTAGTGTCCATTTTTTCAAGAAACCAACCATATCCATTGGCTGTTTTTCTCTATTTAAGAAGAGACAGTTCTTCTGGTTGGACAAGGTAACCAAATCAGTTCCCTTCGGAGGAGAGATTTACATTGATTAGTACCTATCATGTGCCAGACCCTTGACATGTCTTCTCACTTAATACTGAAACAAATTTTGGAGGTATGACAACCTTCATTTTTACAGATAAGGCAATTGAGATTCAGAGAGGTTAATTAACTTATCCCATGTCACAGAGCAAGGAAGAAATGAAAGTGAAAGGTAGAGGTGGGTCCCATGCGCCTCTTTCCACTTGGGTGGTCATTTAGGGCTAAATGTATGGGTTAAAGAATAAATAGGATTCTAATTTCTTTTTTTTTTTTAAGATTTTATTTATTTATTTGACAGACAGAGATCACAAGTAGGCAGAGTGGCAAGCAGAGAGAGAGGGGGGAGAAGCAGGCTCCCTGCTGAGCAGAAAGCCCTATATGGGCCTTGATCCCAGGACCCTGAGATCATGACCTGAGTGAAAGGCAGAGGCTTTAGCCCAGGGAGCCATCCAGGCACCCCAGGATTCTAATTTCTGACCCTCCCTCATCTTTTTAGGTGGTTTCTCTTAGTCTCCTGAGTTTTTAGTCCCTAATGTGGAACCCAAAAATTATATAGGCTACAAAATGCAGGAGATGGGAGCTCTTTAAGCAAACTATCCCAAGGTATTTATATTATAATATCCTCAGCAACTGAATTATTACATCTGGCATTTTTCCAGACAATAGTAAAAACATAGATTTTAAAAAGGACTATATATCTAATTTCATATTTCTCAAGAGTATTCACCATAAAATCCAAGGACTTTAAATTGGTTCTTCTTCAACTTGTAAGCATCAAAAAAGATTCATTATTTCTGCTGCTGTGGTTTTTTTTTTTTCCCTTGTATCTTTAAGTACAGTTCCTCCCACTGGATCAAAGTAGGATTTAGAATCTTAAAGATATTTTTCTTTGCCTACTTAGTGCCTTTGCATTGTGAAAAACTACTTTTGTAATTAAACACATTTGCCTTTTATCTGCAGTCTTAAAAAGTTTAACTAAGTAAACCTAAAACCACCAAGCCTCAGTATTGGCATATGCCCTAGAATATTTCTGATAGCTCCTCCAGCTAATATTCAAGATTTCTTGGAATTCTGCTTCAAATCCCTTCATTAGGATAATGGCCTTAATTTGGCATATTAGGTATATTAAGATAAATAAATAAACATTTATTTATGTACACATAAATAGCTACACATAAATAAATAGCTGCCAATAATGTCAATAATGTCAGGTTCATTATTTTAATTAATCCTCACAACAGATTTTGAGGATTACATCATATTTCTGCTTCATAGATAAGGAAATTGAGACTCAAAGAAGTTAACTAGCTTGTATTCAATGTACTAATGATAGCAAAAGGGCAGAAATGGAGCTTGAATTTAAGTTTTCTCTGCTTTCAGAGCTCATGGTTTCTATTCTGTTTAGCAATTAAAAACAAGGATAAATCAAAGGAATGGTCCTGTTGGCAAAAAAGAAAGAGCTGGGTTACTCAATTTGGGGCTGAGAAGAGCAAGTTCAGCTGGTTTCCTCTAGAGCAGAATTTTACATGTATTATCAGTAGTCAGTTCAGAGAGCCTACTGGGAGAGGCCATGGACAAATTAGGTTCATTCAGTGACCAACACAGCTGGACCTATGAACCACATATTTTTGCCCCCCAAAATATCTCTCTCACCAATCAGCTAAGCATCTAAAATTTCAACTATCATAGCTCCCCTTGGGATAGAATGGTGGTTTAACACTTGGGTTAGAAAAGGGCTATATAGGGAGCCAGCCTAGGAAGTGGGAGAAATTATGTAGAAGAGTCTGTTGAAATCCTAACATCAAAACAAGGTTTTGGGATGCCTGGGTGGCTCAGTTGGTTAAGCAGCTGCCTTCGGCTCAGGTCATGATCCCAGCGTCCTGGGATCGAGTCCCACATCGGGCTCCTTGCTTGGCAGGGAGCCTGCTTCTCCCTCTGCCTCTGCCTGCCACTCTGTCTGTCTGTGCTTGCGCTCTCTCTCTCTCTCTAACAAATAAATAAATAAAATCTTTTAAAAAATAAATAAATAAATAAAAATAAAAAAACAAGGTTTCTTCTCTAAATGTCCAGCTCTACAGAAATGCCTGGGTCTACAGAAAACCATTTCAAGGATCACGGGGGGCTTTCCTTTTGTCTTCTTACTAGGCACGTAATCTCTCTTCCTTCCACTTTATTGGATTTCCCATGAGTATTACTGAAGACTTCATTTAAGAAATTAATGGAATATAAAATAAAAAGAAATTATATCTCACCAAAGACAAATTAGAAGTCAAGCCATAGGAACAGACCTTGGCTGCAATTTCCAAAGCCAGATGAAATAAAATTTCTCAGATGAAAGAAACCTTAGACTCACCTCTTTCAATTCCCTCATGTTATATATGAGGAATTGGAGGGTGGGAGGCAAAGAGGCACTCAAAAACCTCAAAAGAGGTTAAGAGAGCATGGGTTTCGAGGTTAGACAGGCTTAGATTGAAAATCAGACATCATCACTTAATAACTCTGTGACTTGAGCCTATTTACTCACTTTTCTGAATATAGCTTTCCTCTTTTGGTAAATATTGAGAGCCCTCATATGGGTTACAGAATTAAATGAAACAATGCATATAAATGCATTATTTATATAGGTCTGGAGAAGAACCTCATATCTTTATGTCTATTATTGGCATTTCTAGCTCTTCTCCGTAAAAAAAACATCTTACTATAGTTTGGCATCCTTGATTTTCAACTGAAATAGAAGAATTAAGCCACATTCACCAAGAAGAGATGGATGGTTACAGCATAAATATGTCATTTGTACCAATCTGAGGCACACGTGAGTTATGAGCAGGTTTTCTTACACCAGCTGTGTATGTGTGATGCCCAACAGAGTGAATGTTTAACAATTAAACTGGTTTTAAATCTGTAGCATAAAAGGAATCAAACTGAACATCAGTTGTGATTATCCGCTTGAAAAGCTCATTAAGAAATGAATTATGGAATACTGGACTAATTAAGCCCATGTAGAGATGTGTATTCCATTTCTGCATAAGACTTTTTTTAAATGACTCAAGCAGAATGGTTTGATGTATTGGTACGGCAATTTGGGGGGAAAATTTCTACTATTTCCTCCAAATGAAAAACACTAACATTTACCGAGTGCCTACTCAATGCCATACATTATTTCAAATTATCTGCATGGTGAATCTTTATGATATCTGTTATTACTCTGATTTTCTTGATGAGGAAAATGAGGTTCAGGGAAGTCTAACAAATGTATTTAGGTTATATAATTACTGCGTTGTAGAGCTGGGATTTCAACCTGAAACGAATTTCAAAGCTTTTTCAGCTAAGCCCTGAGATAGTCATTTCTGATGTAGATGTGATACAAAACTTACTTCATTACACACATGCACAATGATCTTATATTAAAGGCCCCCATGCACACCTGTCTGACCAGTCCATCCCCTCATCTTGACCATAACATCTACAAAAGAAGGGCCATACATGTTATGTTCACCAACATATCCCCAACACCCAGCTCAGTGCCTGTTGTACGTTACATCTCCAGTAATAAGTTTTTGTTAGTGAAGAAATGAATACTGAATTAACTAAAAGAACAGAGTTCATCTCCACAGTCATCCTTTCACAGGTTGCAACAGTGAGGAAAACAAGAGTGTTTTGCCTTCTATCATACAATTACTCAGCTACAGAGTGAAGACTAGAAGCCCGGAGCCTCTGAGGTGCTAAGCTCAATGAGCCAAGTGAGCAGCAGGCTGAAGGACAGATCCATTATTTAACTGGGGCTACATCCTCTTGGAGCAGAAGTCAAGCATATCCTGACTACATCACAGTTGGCCCGCATATGTGAGCCAGGTCGCAACTAACTCCAACACCCATCTCCAGCTAGAGGAGTCCATACATTGTCAACCCAGCTGTTGAAAAATAGTCTGCAATAAAAATTCACAGAACCCATTTTCTCTTACTTGGTTCTTCTCAGAGGCCATTAGCATTCGGCAATGCACTTCTTGACCTCCACCACTGAACCTCGAGCAGAGCCATTCACTCAGTCTTTCAGGCATCAAACTGGGGAAGGAAGCTCTTCCACATTCCTGTTGGAAGGCACTGTCAGGAGATTTTTCTAGAGTCCTCACTAGTCCCCCAAATGCTACTAACACTTAGGGGGCAGATAGAGAAACAGGCCCCCAAAAAAGAAATGGAAGGAGCACTTAGAGAGTGGGAAAGAGAAACAAGAGAACATTGTCTGGTGAGTCAAGGTTATAAAGCATTTTTAGAGGTGGGAAATGACAAACAATAATTAGGATCAAATTCAGTAAGCTGAGCAATTTAAATAAGATGTGAAGAGACAAGTAACTATTAGACATGCCTGCTGGGAAGTCACAGCACCCCTTAGAAAGAGCAGTTGAGAGTGCAAATGTTGATTTGTTATTCTGACTCCTCCATAGGCTGTGCTTTCCTTAGAAACAAATACAGTGGTTTGGTGCCACCAGCACCCAGTACAGTGCCTGGCACTTACAGGACACTTAATAAATGCTATCAAAAGGATGCCCAGATGAATGAAAATAAGACATAGTAGTTTATTTGAGGGGGTGGGGGAGAACATCTACAAGATATTTAAAACTGCTTTTAAGATGGACCATTGTTGGCTCGCCTGGGTGGCTCAGTTGGTTAAGTGGCTGCCTTCGGCTCAGGTCATGATCCCAGCGTCCTGGGATCGAGTCCCACATCGGGCTCCTTGCTTGGCAGGGAGCCTGCTTCTCCCTCTGCCTCTGCCTGCCACTCTGCCTGTGCTCGCTCTCTCTCTCTCACAAATAAATAAATAAAATCTTAAAAAAAAAAAAGATGGACCGTTGTTTTCTAAATTCAATCACTAGGTCTAAAATTATCACCATACATTTGGCTACTCCCTCCAAAGGTCCTGAGGCCAAAACAACTCAGTTCCTACGGAGAACATATAATTTGACTTCTGCAAGGATAAAGTCTCACAGATGAGAAGCATTCCTAAATTTCTATGCTCAGAGTGACCTTTTAAGTTGCTGCTGTGATGTCATTAGTGTTATAATTTTACGCAAGATTAGGCATGTAATTATGTGTTAAATAGTTCTGCTGGCTCCTGCTTGCTGTTTAATAAAGCAGAGTGCATTAAGAGCATTCTAGATGTGTAGCTCAAGGCCACTGACACCAGAAAAGTGCATCTGCGTGCTCTTTCCCTGCTTCATACGCCACTCGTCCTTGTGCTGTCACCTCAAGGCCTCAGCACGGGTATCAGTGGAGAAGCCACTGCACAGAGTAGTACTCAGAACTGTTACTCTCCCACTTAAGCTTCTAGAGACAGGAGGAGTCCCCATAAGGGATTCAACTGAAATGAAATCGGAACCTGAGAGTTTATAACAAGTGTTTCTCACCTTAACTGCCTCACCGATACAGAATCCCTGAGCAGCCAGGGCCTCATCCCAGAGGTCCTACTGGCTTGGCTGGAGACCCAGTACTTTTTGGAAATTTCCCTCATGTGATTATAATATGTGGCCAGGTTCAGGGACACTCTCTTTCTGCTCTTCTTGCTCAGGATAGGTATCAGAACTTAATGTGAATGAGGAAGTACTTCAGATTTGATTATCTCAGCATCTGAGAAAACTGTTTTTCCTCTATTGAGTGTCACTGACCCACAGGAAGAAAAAAATCAATAGTCTTGATGTACAAGTACAAAGCAACTTAATTGGATTTTTTTATAAAAGGTAAAATCCAGTTCATTTGCTATGAAAACTAATAACCAAGGGGAAAAAAAGAGAAAAACTGATGTTTAGTATGTTCCTACTATGTGCCTTGATCCTGCTTTAGGTATTTTGCATCTGTTATTTCATCAATCCTCCAAGCAACCCAGAAAAACAAATGTTACCATTCCCATTTTTACAGCTGAGGAAACGGAGACACAGAAATGTTCAACTGACTTGTCCAAAGTCACACAGTTGGTAGGTGGTGATGCCAGGATGCAAACAAATGCATAGGCCTATCTGGCTTTCCTGGGACCACACTGCCTTTCTAAAGGAAAGCTTATTGGATGATAATTCAGAGAGCAATAGAAACTTTCTGCCCAAGTCAGTGAAAAAGACAGAGGGAGCAGAACAGTGAGGAGGAGGTAGGAGTGGGAAGAGGGAAGAACATCCCGAGCTCAGGGAAGTATCAGGAAGGAGCCACAACAGCACCCAGCAACAGTGAGCCCAATACAGGAGGCCAAAGTCATATCAATAATCACATTTCAAATGGATAGTTAAATGGTGGGTCAGCCAACATAACCAGGGTGGCATTGTGTGAAGTGCGTTGTGCCATAAAAGTACATAAGGTGTAGCCCTGCCCTGCATTGCTCACAGCCTGCAGGGGAGCTGGATTTGCCTACAAGCAAAGTGGAGGCTGCTTTGCTTTAACAGGGGTTGGATACCAAGAACTGGGAGCAGAACGGAGGAAGCTGCAAACCTGGGTCAAAGAAAGGCTTCATAGAAGAGGTGACCTCTGAGTCGGCCCTGGAAACAATGGCTCTCATTCACCAGGTGGGAAAGGGAGGCAGAGAGATCCATTATTAAATCCATTATTTAAGCAAAAACGAAGTCAAGGAGGTCAAGACCCACAAGGGGTGTACTTGAGCGATGGAAAGAGGCCCTTAATAGGTTCTTGACACAGAGAAATTGTTACAGTCTCGC
This sequence comes from Taxidea taxus jeffersonii, assembly GCA_003697995.1. Lineage (NCBI taxonomy): Eukaryota > Metazoa > Chordata > Mammalia > Carnivora > Mustelidae > Taxidea > Taxidea taxus. The sequence goes on along the minus strand of ML106085.1, from coordinate 84,604 downwards.
AGACAACCTCTTTCATCCAAGGCTGAGATGGTGTCTCTTAGGGTTGCTGGTTTTTAGACCACATTTGTCTGCAGCCTTATAGTCATGGCTCTGTCAGGTTCACTTGAGTCCTAGGTCACTTCACAATGGGATTGGATTCAGGCTGCCTCCCGCTGCCGACAGCCCGTGCCACTGCTAACGCAGATCTCTGGTGATGCTAGCATTCCAGATTACAAAACAGCAGAAAGTGCTTTTTTTGCCTCACTTTCCTAATCCCAATTCAAATGAGAAGTTTCTTGTCTTATAAAGTGAGTGGAGTTGAGGTAATTATTTAAGACTTTAGGAGGACTGCGTTTGAGCCCAAGAAAACCTCCAAACAGCTTCCATTAACATATCCTGGGTGTTTCTTTGAAGCCTAGAAATTTTTTCAACTTCCACAGAACCTTTATACTGTTGCCCTTAAAGCAGCTACTCCCTTTCATTTTAATTAACAAACCTAGCAGGGTTTAGATAAGAATTTATCTTTATGAAAGAAAACTGGGCTGGGGAAACTCCAAATCCACTTATTGGACCAACCTGAAGAATTAAGTCCTTTTCAACAAGCTTTAGACAGCTAATTAAAATAAATACATCTTTCTTCTCCCCCTCTCCATATCATCTTAAAACAACAGAGCAAAGGTGCCATGCTAGAATAATGACACATTGTCTGAAAGTATCCTAAGTATATTAAAATCATTGCAGCTTCTTTCCCTTGGAATGATTTCAAAGCATTTATAATATGTATGGTGTGTCTATGAAATGCTGGTTAATAACTAGTAACAAGGCAGGACCTCAGTAATTTATTGCTTTACTTTAACTCAAGAGTGTGTCACTTTTCTGTCTACTCCATATTATCCCTAGTCCTTCAGGAGTGACTAAGGTGAGCAGAAGATTCCACCACTGTCAATGTTGAAAGGACTTCCTGGAAGTTTAAGCCAATCCTCATTCTTATGGAGTAGGTCATTCAACTTAGATTCAAATGATTCTTATTTCCTGAAGGCTAACTGGCTTTAATAAATGGATTTAATCTCTATCTTCTTTGATACATTGTAAAATCTTCAAAAAGGGACATAACTAACTTAAAATATCTCAGATCCAAGTCATTTAAAGAGCTAGCAGATTCGACTTCTACATCCTTCTAAAACTCTTAAGAGCATCCATTTAGGTGTATATATATATATATATATATATATATATATATATATATATTTATATTTATTTATATTTATTTATATATATCCTTTAATTCCTACCATTTATCCTAGGAGACTGGAGATGGGAGGATGAATTCTTGCATCTATATGGGTTATCAAGCCTCTGCTACCCCCATGGCCTCTGTTCCTTCTATCACCAATGCTGACCCCAGGATTGCAGAAGGAGATCTGTTCCTAAAGCTAGTCCCAGAAAGGCAGTACACAATGCCTTGGATATGCCTAGATTCATTCTACCATTACTGAATCACAAAATGTTGGAGCTGAGAGCAGTCATAAAGGTTCTCTGTTTCCAACTTTCTATGTTACAGATTAAAAGAAACCAAGCCCTAGCAAAGTTAAGTGACTTTCTCAAGGCCACACAGCTAGGTAGTGACAAAATCCAGTCTCTAGCCAATCACTGATTCTAAGTCCATTGTTCTGAGCCCTTGCTGTTCAGAGATTTCTGCAGACCTTCAACATCAGCATCACCCGAGAGCTATTAGAAATGCAGAAACTCAGGTACCTTCCCAGACCTCACTGAATCAGAATCCACATTGCTATAAGATTCCCCCAGGCAATTCATATGCACATTACAGTTTGAGAATCACTGAACTAAGACCATAATATGTCTTCCTACAGAGAGCATGAAAATTGGAGGCAGGCAGACATTGGTTTTGGAGCATGGCTTCACTTTTCTAAATCTCAGCAAATATCTCAATCTCCTGGAAACATCATTTGTAATCTGGAAATAATAGCACCATCCACCTTGCAGCTTTCATAATATAAGCACAACATAAATATATGCATCTATATCTCATTATATATGCATAAATACATATGCAAAATGCCTTACATGTAGTAGCTAATATATAATATAAAAGCTAATATTTCCAGTCTCATGCTTCCCATTAATATAGTGTTCAACCAAAAGGAAAGCCACAAGTGATTGCTCATCATGAAGAAATCACTTTCCTTCCTTCCTTTGTTCTATTAGCTCAATCCTATTTTAACTTTCAGATGTGATTATGATTTCTATGCTATTATGTTTCATGTTTCTAAATCTCTAGAAAATGATTATTATGTTGAAATTCAATAATAATATCTAGCTACTTTTAATGCCAGGCTTGGAGATGAAAAACTTAAACCCACAAGCCAAATCCTAACCAAGAGAACACAACTTTCCTCTAACAGCCTGATTCTGGACCCTATAAATCTAGGCTCCAGGAGCCAGAGAGTATCTGCTTCTGCTTCTGCTTCTGTGACTTCCACAGAGACTCAGCCACCATGGAACAAATCCACAGCTTTGGCAACAGCAGAGCATAGACCTGTCAGCATCAAGGAAAACAGTTTGAATAGGAAAGGAGAAATAGAATTTTAGTAACTACATCTGAACCAAAATTTTGGAAAAATACAGTGTACCACAGTGTGAAACCATTCCAAAATTAGATTTGTGGGGAAGCAATATGATGCTAAACATCAATGAGAAAGCCATGTCTCCCCACTGTGGTGGCTCTCAACCCTAGCATGTGTCTGGAACACTGAAAAGAAATTTAAAAAATAAATAAAAATTTAAAAAGAAGAAGAAGAAAGAAAGAAAAAATGAGGAACCTTTTGAAAAATTGAATGCACATTCCTGAGGAAGGGACTGGGCTTCCACGTTTTTAAAAGATTCCCAGTTGATTTAATGTGCAGCCAGGGTTGAACAACAGAAACCTGGCCTGATTTAAGAGTCAGTCCACTGAAGCTATTGGTTGCCATTGATACAAAGTTCCCAAACTTAAGATAATATGTTTAACTTCAGTGTGTTCCCCTTCTAGGTCTTTGCGTCACTCCTCCAGGACTTCCACCATAAGGAAAGAAGCCGCTGGACCAACATCCTCTAAGATGTTTATATGGACCAGTGGCCGGAGCTCTTCATCTTACAGACATGATGAGAAAAGGTAAACCACAGGGATTTGGGTGCATTTTCAGAATCATTTAGCCTGACTACTCAGACAGCATGCCAGTATGTAAGCCTGAGGCAACGGAGCTTTATGTTTTACAAGTGTTAATGTGGGGTAGGCTGTACACCAAGGGAGTAGGCCTTTGGAGGCTTTGGCCTTCTCCAGAACCTAGCACACTCTGTGCAGTTTTGCAAAGGCTGTTCCTTGTCAGAAATGCCCTTCACTCATGCATATCCACACCCACTAATCACCTGGCTAGGTCCAGCTCTGCTTTCAAATACCCATTCCATCCCAGCCTCCCACCATTGTCTTGGCCAGCACAGACTTTGTGGTTTACTCTCTATTGAATTTCCAGCACCCACCACTGTACCCACACACAGTAAATGCTCAGTAAATACTGAACTCTGAGCCAAAATGATGAAAATTGCATCTCAAGGACATACAGCAGGGAAGGAAATGCTCAGTAAAAACTCTGAGCCAAAATGATGAAAATTGCATCTCAAGGACATACAGCAGGGAAGGAAAGCCAAAATTATTCAAGGATGAAAAGAAGAAGGACAAGTCCGTGGAGCCCTCAAAGGCCTTAGAAGAATAGCTTGGGGTAAGGGAGGAATGGAGAATGAGAAGAAAGATCAAAAGGCAAAGGCCAATATTCATAAAAGACAAAATGACGATTACACAGCCCAGCCCCCCCCCCCACCTGGGTTTAGGGAATAAATGCATTCATAAAATTCTCTAGCCATTTTTAAATATTCATTTTCTCTCCATTTGTTTCCTTCTGCTTCTCTCTCTTCTCATTGTCCTTACACTCTTACTTGCATTTGGTGAAGTTTAAAACACCACTGTCTATAGCAGCACATTGCAACTTAAGCAAGACTGCCCTGCCTGCAGATCAGATGGAAACCAGGCTTGATAAATGGTCCTGGACACAAGAAGGACCTGAGGGATGTTTACCAGTTTTCAGAACTGGTACTTTTATTTTGCCTTTTAAAGTCCATATTACCCTACAGAGGAATACCTTTGAACATTTCTGAAAATAAAATTACTCTCTGCAATAACTATGTATTACAGAAAAAAGCTTAGAAGCGACTTTAGTATTCATAATAGAAAATCTGTTAAATAAATCATGGAATGTAATATATCACTTAACACTTAAAAATGCTTTGACATAATAGTAACTGAAAAATCAAGTTGAAAAATTATGTACAAACTATGATTGCAGCCACAAATATATATATATGTGTGTGTATATACATACATATATATATCATATATATGTGAAAAAGCCTGGAAGGAAAAACATGCTTATCACTTCTCCATTTTCCAAATTCTTTGTAAATGTGTTATACTATCTTAATTATGGGAAAAATAATGATATGTTAGTTTAGTAAAATTACAACCCAGAAGGCAGCTAGCGTCTGAACAAAGTCTTAATGCTCATCACAACACAAGAAGATCAACTGAAAATTCCTTATCTTTGTTCATCCCAAGTTTTCCACATGGTTTTTCTCAATGCTTAATCAAGTTATTTTTCATTTGCTTTCAAGCCAAGTAAGTGAATCCTCTTTCAGCAAGATCTTACTATAAGACTAAAACTTGGTATTGTCATTTGAAAATTCCATATTTTGCATGTAATCTCATTTCCCAAGTAAAAGAAAAAAACTCACTGACAGTGATGGTGAAAAATGGCAGAGATTTTGTTGCCCTACAGCAATATTGTGACTTTCAATGGTTAGCTGGTGAAGTGGAATTTATTTCACCTTCTATTTATTCTCACTGAATAATTTAATTAAGTATATTTTGAGATACATGTAACTTTTACTAGAAGATTAACATCTAAGAAGCAATTATATTTTACATAAAGTGCTCTCTTAATTTATATTTTGAGATACATATAACTTTTACAAAAAGATTAATACCTAAGAAGCAATTATATTTTACGTAAGTGCTCTCTTAATTTATAAGATAGATATTATTGTGTCCATTTTACACATGGGGAAGCTGAGGCTCAGAGATTTTATATAACTTCCCAGGGTCCAACAACTAGCCAGTGATGGAATCAGAATTTGAACTCAAGGTCAGATTCTCTCCCTTGCATCCTATAGTTTCCATAGGCTCTTTCAAACATGAGATACTTGGAGCAACAGTCAAGGGCCAAGCCTGCAGGGGAGAGATTGTATTAAATTACAGCTGAAAATTGCATATCAACAGAGATAGTAAACATGTGGATATGACATATTGGCAATGTTTGTGGAGTTAAAGAGAACCAATAATTAGCTTCATATTCTACACCATTAATATTATATGAACTCTTAAATTACTACTTTATTTTTTATTTTCAAATTATGATTTCAACAACTATGAGACTTAAAATAATTAAAATATTGACCATAAGAAATAATTTTCAGCAAGCTTTATTTATGGAGTAGAAATGTTAAGGCCTTTGAAATCAATCTGCATGGTTTTAGCCTTGAAAGTCAAAGACAAATGGAAAAACAGCCAATGAATACAACAACTGAATCTGCTACTAAGCCAGTTCCTTAGTTTGATGTTGGTTCATCCGTCTGTACCTCTTCCTTGACCACACCTTCATCTTCACTGCCTAATTCATAGACTCTTGTAGGACAGGACTCAGATTTTGAAAGTGATTAAGATGCTCTTAGTAGCAGTAATCATGGTGATAATGAAGGTGATGATGCCTGATAATGAGTCGAGATAATTAAGGTCCTCAAGTTAATTATTTGAAATAAATTAACTAGGTTCTCTGGCAGCACTGCCCAGAACTGCTAGTAATTATTCCACCTTCACTTTCTTAGTCTGCAAACCTGGCTTCTGTGTATCTGGCTTTTCCAGCTGTGCCCCTACAGCAATCCCAGAGGCCAGGAAGCCAAAAATCCTCAGCTCCCCTCCACACCACCTCTTCTTGAGACCACGGCCAAGCTTGTCAAGATATTGTCTTCCCTGGGATTTCTCAAAAGATAGAATATCAGGAAATAGCTTACAGACAGGCAGAGGAACGATGTGGAAGGAAAAGTCCACCAGAAATTTTGAAACCAAATGTCTTATGGCTCAAGGGAAGTTGAAACCAATTTTGCATTTTTTTCATCCGTTGAATTCAACGGCAGTACTTGTTCTGATCATCTGCTATCTATATGCGCAAAACATTGATTTCTATCCTTATCCTCCATTCCACGCATGAGCAGTATGAAGGAATACTTTTTCATCTCTGAACAAACTTGTAAAGTGAGCTTAGTTTAATCCCTAAATTGCAGGTGGCAAAATAAAACAGCATCAACAGTAACTAATACAGAATTTAAAGAAGAGAGAGTTTATTGGCTAAGGACATTACAGCTGAGTTTTTATCAAATATTCTTTGGATTGTTTCTATTAATAGTGACCTGATATAAAGTCATTTTTATCATGTTAACACACAAAGGATGATGATACAATAAGCATCTGAGTACCCTTCATTAAAGTTAAAAAAAAAAAAAACAATTTTTAAGCCCTTGAGGATACCTCCTTAAAAGCACCCTTCTCCTTGTCCCAGCCACTATCCAGAGAAAACTACCTTCCTGAATTTTCTGTTTATCATTCCCTTGCTTTTTCTTCACGCGTTTATCACATTTGAATCTTCAAACATATCGTTTATTTCTGAATGTTTGGAGAGCTTATACAAATGGAATCATGGCTTATGGATTATTCTGTTCCTGACTTTTTTCACCAAACATTATGTTTCTATGATCCATCAGTGCTGATGTGAGTAGCTATAGCTCCTTTTCTCTGCTGCATAGTATGCTAGTATATAAATATAGTACCATTTATTCATCCAGTATATTGCTAATAGACATTTGCATTATTTCTAGTTCTTTTTGTACCAACAAATGCTGCTAGAATCCCTCTTGTCCGAAATGTCTTGTATACTTTATACAAATATTCCTTAGGATATGTACCTAATATGTACCTAATATGACTAATTTCAAAATATTCGATTCAAAAGTCTGCACAGCTTCTACTCTACCAGGTAATGCCATTGCTTTCCAAAGTAGCCGTTAATGTGATTTCATAGCTCTACAACCTCACCTAGGGTTTTCAGATTCTTAACTTTCATTCATTGAGGGGGCACTGTGCTTTCAACTCCCATTTCTCAGATGAGGAGAAGTGAGTTGGGGCAAATCAGAGGCAGAGACCAACCATGAGAGACTGTGGACTCTGGGAAGGGGAGGTGGATGGGGGTTTAGGTGAGCCTGGTGGTGTGTATTGTGAAGGGCACCTATTGCATGGAGCACTGGGTATGGTCCATAAACAATGAATTTTGGAACACTGAAAAAAAATTAATTAAATTAAATTTTTAAAAAAGACAGCCTATTTCCCTTCTTTTCTGTGATGTGCCTGTTCAGATATGTAGTCAATTTTTCTACTGGATTTCTTTTGTCTTTTTCTTACTGATTTGTAGGACTTCTTTGTAAAAGCTTATATTTATATTAACCCTTTGCCTGCTTATTGTGCACAAATAGTTTCTCCCAGTTTGATACTTGCTTTCACTTTCTTTATGATGCCTTTTCATAAACATATGTTCTTATTTTAATGTGTTCTAAGTTAGCAATTTTTGAACATTTTAAAATCACTTCCTACTTGAAGTTCATAGTCTCTTTAACATTTTGTAGGTTTGCCTTTCACAATTAGATCTTTAATCATCTGAAGTTGACTTTTAAGTTTTGTGAAGTGGGCATCCAATTCTTTTTTCCTCTGTGGGTAACCGATTGGCCCAGACCTTTTATTAGATGAGATATCCTTTCCCCAGTCATCTCAAAGCACAATGTGTTATATATGAGGTTTCCACATATACATGGATATGCTTCTAAATATCCACTTTGAGGATGCCTGGGTGGCTCAGTTGGTTAAGCGGCTGCCTTCGGCTCGGGTCATGATACCAGCGTCCTGGGATAGAGTCCCACATCGGGCTCCTTGCTTGGCAGGGAGCCTGCTTCTCCCTCTGCCTCTGCCTGCCACTCTGTCTGCCTGTGCTTGCTTGCTCTCTCTCTCTCTCTGTCAAATAAATAAATAAAATCTTTTAATAAATAAATAAATGTCCACTTTGTTTCCCTGGCCAACCTTGCCTACCTCAGACAGACACCACCCTTGAGTTTACAAACTTTATCATTGTAATAACCTTGACACCTGATAGGACAAGTCACCCCCCTGGTCATTTGTATTCAGGAGTGTATTTGCTCTCCTTGGATATTTGTACTTCCATATAAATCTTAGAGCCAGCTTGTCAAGTTATACCTACCTGCTTAAAATTTTTATTGAATTTCTTGAAATTTTACTGGAATCTTATGAAATCTATTAATCATGTTGTGGAAAATTTGCATCTTTATGTATCAAGTCTTTCTCTGAATATAATTAATCTCTACATTGATTTGTCTTCCCCAATGTCTCCCAATAAAGTTTTATAATTTCTCTAAAAAGAATTTATACATATTTCATTAGATATATTCCTAAGTACTCCCAAGTACCAATTTTTTAATGTTTAAATTGTATTTTCTACTTTTACAGGCACATGGAAAGGGAAATGGTATATCAGCTTTCATTTCAACTATGCTAATTTTCTAATTAATTTTAACAATTTATCTATATTTTTTATTTTCTTCAAAGTCATATCATTTGTGAATAATATATTTTTGTTTCTTTTTTATCAGTAAATAAACCATTTATTTATTTTTCTTGCCATATTATACTATGCCATATATTAAATAAAACAGATAATAGTGTAACATCTTTGCTTCGTCCTGTTCATAAAGAGGGTCCTTTAAACATTTCACCATTAAGTATCAGGTTTACTATAGGTATTTTCCCTATATTATTCATTACATTAAGAATGTTCCTATCTATTTTTAATTCACTAAGAGTTTTCATCATGAATGGATGTCAAATATTATCAAATATGTTTCTCTTCATATGATGGTAACCCTTTAATATATTTATATAATATATAACATTAATAGATACTCAAATGATGACCAACATTATATTCCTGGGATAGTGCCAAATTGATCATGATGTGTTTTCACTTTTATGTATTGCTAGATTTAGTAAGCCAACTTGTTTTTTAAATTTTTGCATTTATGTTTATAAATGAAATTGGTCCATAATTCTCCTTTTTGTGTTGTCTGATTTGCTTTGGGGATCAAAATTTGCTAACCTCAGGGACGCCTGGGTGGCTCAGTTGGTTAAGCGGCTGCCTTCGGCTCAGGTCGTGATCCCAGCATCCTGGGATCGAGTCCCGCATCGGGCTCCTTGCTCAGCAGGGAGCCTGCTTCTCTCTCTGCCCGCCACCCTCCACTCTGTCAGCCTGTGCTCACTCTCTCTGACAAATAAATAAATTTAAAAAAAAAAAATTTGCTAACCTCATAAATAGGTTGGATAGTGTTCCAACTTTTCCATACTCCAGAATGATTTGTATAATACAGGTAGAACTCACCTATAAAATATCAGAACCTGGTATTCCCATTATAAGGATATTTTAAATTTATTATTCTATTTTTTAATATTTTTAGAACTGTTTAGATTTTCTACTTATTTCTGAATCAGTTTCAGTAAGTCATATATTTGTAAGAATTTGCTCTGTATTTCAATAAATTATGTATTTCAGTTTTCAAATGTCTTGATATAAAGTTGCTTTAAATATCTTCTATTATTTTTCTAATCCATGCTGTATATATTTATTTTTTTAATTATTAATATCTGTTTGGCCCTTCTCTATTATATTCTTGATCAGTCTTGTCAGAGATTTATTTCATTAGTTTTTTCAAAAAATTAATTTTAATTTCATTGATGCTTTAATATAACTCATCTTCTATTATTTATTATTTCCCTCTTATATTTTCTTTTAATATATTCTCTGAATCTTTTTATAACTCCCTAAGTTAGATGCCTAGCAAGTTAATTTTCAGGCCCCTTTAATATCTAATAGAAGCATTTAATATTATGCATGTCTAACTATGTACTGCTTTAGTCACCTCCATTAATCACTCTATAGTGTTTTTATTATCATTTAGCCCTAAATAAATCCAATTTATCATGTTTTAGTCTATGACCCGTGAATTCTTTGGAACTTGATTTTTATTCCCATATAAGAGCTATTCTAGTTATTTTTTGTTACTTATTTTTATAACATTATTGCACTATTGCATTATTATAGAGCCACATAATGTGGTCAATATAAACGCAATACTTTCAAAGGTGCTTTAGGTTATAAGGATACCCTAACTTACCTAATGATTCACACAATTTTCCCTTTCCATCTATATTTTTCACTGAGGACTTCCAATATGCTAGGATATCAGGCAAAAAATAAATAAGAATTAAAAATTAAGTTATCACTAGGAAATTGTGTGATCTGATAAGTTGAAGGCAGAACTGAAAAGAAATAACTTTTTCTTTTGTTTCCATAATTTTGCTTTCATCTTTTGTCTTTTATTCATAAAATAATCGTATAAGACTTCCTGGGAAGTCCTGTCGATTAGTAAGTTCACAATAACCTTAGGTTCATGGACAAAACCTATCATATTAATTACTATATTAAATGTGACTGTCATTTGTTCCCAAACTCAAAGCATATTTCCCCTAATGGAATGTATACTTTAAAAGATTAGAAACAGAATAATAGTTCAATTAATCAAAATGGACTGCATAAAAGTACATCTCCTAGCTCAAGGGAAAAACATGAAAACTGGAACTAAATAGAAAAGGATACACATATGAAGAAGCCATTTCAAAAACATGGAAGGCTTTGGTGGACAAAAGGCAGAACAATGGCTGTTTTAATCAATGCCACTCCCAGCTCTGCCATGTGAGATAACTGGTTTAGTTATCTAAATAACTAAAGCAGAAATATATAGCAACTCTGCTCGTTTCAGTTCAACTGGCACTCAGCAATCTCCTGCCCCATGCACTCACCCCCATAGGATCTAACAGAAGACACTTTTCCTTGAAGTCTGGAAATGAGAGCTCACAGTACTTGGAAAGCTTGAAGTTTTTCTGGAAAGAATATTACATTCGTTGGTGGGAGAGTCCAATGGGCACTGATAGGAAAAAAAGCCAGGAGCCTGTTCTAGCCATGGCTTTCTGATTTATTTAGTTTCAATGGGCCATTTAGCCTCCTTATGCTGGCTACGTCACAAACTAAGCATGTTGTAACCATTTCTAGCCCACATAAAAGGAACATATTCTGTGACCCTAATAAATGCAAGAGACTGAGCCTACAATGATGAATGTGGTCTGGCTCTAACTCCTAAGCAGCTCAGTATTTGTTAGGCCAAAATGACAGAAATATAAATATTCGGTATGTTAAGCATTATGTATGAGTTTCTGAAGCATCTCCCCCAAGTAACTTCAGATATACAGAATTCTTTACTTTTATTCATATCATCCCTACTTCTCTTTTCCACACCCACCAGCCTTCTCACCCCTCTCACAGCTCTGGACCTATCGTCCTGCCCTCTCTGTGTTCTAGCCCTTTTGCTGTCTTTTGTTTCTCTGATGAAAGAGTCTCATTAAAACCCACAGTGTTACTTATTCTGGACACAAATGATGCTTAGATCTAAATTTTCTTCTCCTCTGCCACTCCTTTTTTTTCCATTCCTCTTGTCGAACACCTGAAACACAGGGAGAGTTTCAGAATCAGCCTCTCCCTCCAGATATAAACTTTTTAAATGACCAGCCACATTAACACAAGTGATCTTTCTAAAATACAAATGTAATTATATCATTTCATTCCTTAAACTCTTTTAATGGTTCTTATAAATTCAGAAGACACACAAGATCCTTTTATCTCTGGCCCCCTGCATATCTGACCAGGTTGCGGCCTGCTTCCCCCACCCACCAGATCCTAGAATCCAACCAAACTCAACCACTCCTAATCTCTCACATTCTGCCTGGATACTCTTCTCTTTCTCAATTGTTTGCTCATCAAAACCTCACTTCAGTCTATTATAGGACCTTTAATCATTACTGCTGAAATCAAGTTATAGCCTTCACTGGCACACTTCTACACCACTGTCCTAATTATAAAGCGTAGCCCTGGGACAGTTTACTACCACTAGTCTGCTGAATGCCCAGTTCAAGGAATACCCAACACAGTGATAGACAATTTACCTGAATCCACTATACCAAAAAATAAAATAAAATAAATAAAAATAGAAATTGCCCGCCAATTATTTACATGAATTTCTCAAATGTAGCTATGTGCCAGAAACTCAATATAATCATTGTAACCCTACATAGTTCTATGGGTTAGCAGGTTGCCAAATTGTGCATTATTCATAGCCCAACTTCAACTTTCTCCCAGCAGAGAATCCCACCATTCCTACCCAGATCCCTCCTGTTGCAATAGCAGGAACAGAGCAGAGACAAATTAAACATTTTGTAAGATGATGTTACAAGGACAAAAAAAAAAAAAAAAAAAAAACCTGTTTCAAATGAAACTTCACAGAATCTTCAAAAAGCTGTTAAAATTCTTGCCCAAAATTAATTACCATAACCTTATGAATTGTTCAAAGAAACAAACTGTGGTTGATTGATAAAGATGACAAGTCTGTCAAATTAGTCAGTATGAAATTTGCCATAAGAATCTCAATGATGTTAAAATATTAGGAAAATAGCAAATGACTCTAAGTTTTGAAAAAAAAAATCAGTATAAACTGAGATTCTCCCAAATGAAACACTAAATTTTTGTTATATCTATTATCTATATCTAGCTATATCTATTTTATTATATCTATATTTATTCACACACATAGTTAAGAAAGATATATCTATGAATGTATTCATAAGAATGTATTTATAAAGAGATTCAGTCCCCTAAGAAGCTTAGCTTTGGAAAAAAAAGTTGAGTAATGTTACAATGCTGCTAAAAAGAATATATTCGTGAGAAAAATTCATTTTTTGAATGTGATCTTAAAACACCCATAAAAAGGTATTCATATTCATTTACTATACTTAAGACAATACTCCTTAAAATAAGTCTTTGTTAAGTGTGTAAATGTAATAAAGTAGGCAAAGTATTCATTTAGCAAAGTGATCCTTCAGCAAATTGGCTCTTGGTGAATTAGCTATTTAGTAACTGATCCTTTTGGCAAATAGCCCCAGAACATTGATTTGCTTTCCCTTTTCTACTCTCAAATTAGTTTCATTGGTTTCTCACCCAGCCCCCTCAGGATGTCTCAGTCAGCACCATGTGTTTCTTCTTATGAGGACTTTAAAATATTGAAAAATAAACAAGTGAATTAATTAATAACTTTACCCTGCCTTAACTGATTTTTTTTCCCCCAGCAAGCTAACGACCAGGGAAATCTTGAATTAGTAACCTTTACCCTGCCTTAACCTGAGTATGTTTCTGCCAGCAGGCTAATGACCAGGGGAATCTGAATTTAAATAGGGAAGACTAAGGAGAAAAATCTTACACTTAACTCTTTATAGTCATGTTTGTTATCGCATAATCTTATAAATAATTTGTTTATGAACTATAGGCTGAGTCCTACTATAAAACTTTAAGAAGTAATCCAAGGGGTGCCTGGGTGGCTCAGTGGGTTAAGCCTCTGCTTTCAGCTCAGGTCATGGTCTCAGGGTCCTGGGATCAAGCCCCGCACCAGGCTCTCTGCTCAGCAGGGAGCCTGCTTCCCCCCCTCTCTCTGCCTGCTTGTGATCTCTGCCTGTCAAATAAATAAATAAATTGTTAAAAAAAAAAAAAAGAAGTTATCCAAATATGGAGTTCAAAATAAAATTATATTGTGCCAACTATTGCTTGGGAAAAAAACTTTATTGGACAATTAAAAATCATTTTCTATGCAAGATATTTTGTTATACTTGGATTTGCCTTGTAGATTTATTATTAGAACTTTGTTTTACTTGGGTTTGGCTTATATGTTTATTAATAACTCCCATTCACCAAAAAGATGTGGACAGAATGCTCCCAGTACATGTAGTAAAGACTGTACATATCTACTATTTGTTGCTGTCACCATCTATAAATGTTGACTTATATCTACCATATTGATTCATAGTTCACCATGAAGGCAAGACTGCCTCAACAGAGCTCAAACATATTGCTTTCCTAGAACATACCAAGGCTAGATCTGCATCAAACTTATAAATCCAAATTCATGCTCTGTACCTACTGTTAGACATCCCTCTTATTCAAAACTGAATTTATAGCCATATCCCAAACTTTTCCTCCTGAGACCTCTGCTTCATTGAACCATTCTGGCCTTCATTCCCTTATGTTCCTCCCTACCCCCTCTCAGGTAGATTTATAGAGAATAAATGCAAAGAACCAAGGGAGATGAAATACAAGCTCTGTTAGCAGTGGCACAGTAACTCCCAAAGTACAAGCTTTCCTAGTATAAAGCCTGAAATATAGCACTGAAGACAGCTTGGCATGAAAGGGCTCAGCTAACTAACCACTTAGTCTCAGACTGTGAACACCACCTTCCCCAACTGGGGCTTACTACCTGAAGAAAGGAAAGCCAAAGCATACCAAACCTGAACAAAGACAAGCCCAAAAGGACTTTTTAAAAATTGTGCCATACATGACCGATGATATTCAAACTCACCCAAAAGATAGACCTGGCCCCTTGACTGTCAGGTTCTGGCCCATTTCACCAATCAAATTAGTCACTCCTCCACCTGAGCTCAGGACACTATGCTTGTGAGCGAGAGAAGCTATAAAGGCACCAAAGGCCCCTCCCTTCTTAGCCAGAGTAGAAAAAGTCCCCTCTTGGAAACCCTGAAAGAGTAAGGACATAAGAATCCCAATTTTAACACTTTCTACTATTTCTGAAGTGATCCAAGTCAAGTACTTGGGCATAAAACTAAACTACATCCCTCTGACTTCCTCATCATTCTCTACATTCTATCAATCACCAAACCCTAAAGTTTTATCTCCACATATTTCTCCATACATCCCTTTCTCTCCATCTATCCCACCTCAACCCTACATCCAGGCCGCATCATCCTCTGCCAGAACTACAGTAAAAATTTCCTAGTTCTTTCTGATCTGTCTTGTTCCATTTCTAATCTAATCTCCACACTGCAGCCAGAGTGATCATTCTGAAACTCAGGTCTGATTATGTCACTGACAGCTTTCCATTAACTACAGGATAAAGGCCAAGCTCTTTAGAATGACTTACAAAACCCTTCATGACCTACCACCTTCCCAAACTCATCTGCATTTCCCTGGCCCCATAGTCATCCCAGTAATATGAAAATGTTTGTAGTTTCTGACAGCCACCATACAGTTGCAAATCTTCATCCCTTCATTCATGTGATTCCTTTCTGTCTGAAATACCCTTGAGTCCCCATCTCATTTGGTTAACTCTGATTTAATCTTGAAGATTCTGGTTAAGGCATTACCTCCAGGAAGCTTCCCTAACCTTAATGCCTTATTGCTTCCTGTCGGGCTCTCTCAGGCTACAAGAAAATCGCTCCTCTTTGTACTCACTCTGTGAATTGCTCCATCATTGAATTCACTACCTTATGTTGATACTTATTTTCATGTGTGTCTTGGGCAAGGACCCAGTAATTAAAGGCTATCAGCCCTCAGGATAAGTTTGTGGACTTAAACTGAGCTCTTTGTTCTCCCATATCATTCATTCCTTAATTTATTGATGAATTCAATAATAATTTATTGATGAATTTCATGGGTATGGCCCACCCCACTCATCCACTTTCTTTTTGCTGAGTAGTATCCTGATCTCCTAGATACCTTTTGTCCTGTGTGAAAACCAATCATTCTCCTTCTTCTCTACAAATTTCAGAGCATATGAAGAACATTTGTTAACCATTTTCAAATTGTGTTTTTTTTAATTGCTCACTTGAATCTTTTTTATATGCTTCTTGTCCTGGTGACATAACTGACTGATTACACTGCATCTTTCATGGGTATGGACTGACATAAGTGATTGTAGTGACAGCCTAATCCTCTGGAACTGTGAGACTGCTGCTTTCCTTTGCTGGCTTCCATCTGCAGGAAATGCAAATCTCAGAGGCAGCCATCAGAATTAAATACATTTTGATAAATAATAGCCTAGAAACATCACATTACAACAGCTCTTTGAAGTCACTCAGAGACTGAGCCCGTCTCTTCCTGCCTACTACTGGCTTTAGCAGCTAATGGGCACAGATTTTTTTTAGTTCAAATTAATAAGGAGTCAAGTTTAAAAGGGTTTGATATAAATCTTACATTTTCCAAAGGAAATCTCAAGAAACAAATAGAAAAACTTAGAGGGTGGGTGGTGGCCAATCTATGGAAGTCAAAAGCAGAACAGAGCAGCTAGTCTGGAGGAATTGGGCTTGACAGCTGGAGAATAATGGAAGATATGGTCTGTCAGGACTTCTGGCACTGAGGATAATGAGCAGCAGGGAGTGAGAAGAGGGAGGAGTTATGAAGAACACAACCACAGAAAGATGGCTTCTATTTTGCTATGATTCTCCTGCTACAATGGGTCCACTCTTCAAGGAAACAGTAGCTTTGTATAAACTACCTCATGAAGAGAACTTTAAATAATAATAAGTTAATTGGTTAATTTTATACTCTAATAATTAGATTAATAAATACTTTAAAGCCTTTTGGAAATCTATTAAGTCCATACATGTTCTCACACTTCTACAGGGAATCAAAATATCTAACAACCAGCCCAGAATGAACTAACCAACCAGAATGGCAGGCAAACTGTAAGCATCAGGAAGGCCATCTTGGAGCACAAAGCTAAATAGGAGCCCTGAATATACACACATTTGTACAAATAACAGGCATCTCTTCCCTCCCCTGAAACTTCCATTCTGGATTTTACTCTGGTTTCTTTTCCAAGTGTAAAGAATGACTAGTGATAAAAATTTAAAGGAAAATCTGAAGTTATTCTTTGTGTATATTGACTTCTTGCCTAAAGCTTAAAAAAGGGTGTAAGAGATTCTTCCTTCTTTTTCACCTTATAATTGTCTTCCTCTCTATTCCCAGGCCGTAAATAAGGTCATCATCTCCCCTACTCCTGGACCCCTGTAATCCAAAGCTCCCTTCTCAAAATAGAAACTAAAGGAGTCTGAGCTGCCTCTTCCCTGGTCATCTGTTTTACCAAATCCCACACTTCTCACTTATCTCTCCAAGCATCCAGCACCCCAGCAACTTCTTTTCTGTCTTCTCCAGATCTTGTTTCAGATCCAGTCTTTCACTCATAAGTTTTCTACACTATTCATTTTTCTGCCATTCTGTTGTTTAGAGATTCTTTGGAAGATTGTAGCAATTTTAGGATATTTTGATGTTCCTATCATAGAGGTGTAGCCCCCCTCACCTCGTTTTCCAATGGCAGTACTTGTTAAATGCTTCATGTTAATCATTCCCCTGGATAATTTACTTAGGTCTCAGTTAATCATTACAGAGCAGTTAAATATTATTCCCACTTTGCAGGAAACTGGGAATCAGAAAGACAGGAGTTTGCATTGGTCACACAGGTAGTAAGTAGGGAAATTGGGTTTCAAAATCAGGAGCCAGTTTGGTCCAATCTCATGTTTTTTCTTACCCTATGTTTCTGCTCCAAAGTAAAAAAAAAAAAAAAAAATACTAATAAAACTATCCAAAGTTATGGAGTCTG
>ML106085.1:0-66405 GCA_003697995.1 Taxidea taxus jeffersonii | reverse complement strand
TCTATTACTACTGAAGGGAAATAAGGTATTAAGTTGATAGATTCCTGATGTCTACTGCCATTTATTTGAATTAATGCTCCATTAGGTATTCAGAGAGTATAAAAAGATCAATGATGACCAGCTGGAGGTTAAATGGCAAATCTAAAGCAGTATTTTAAGAGTCGAAGGGAGTGCTTTCTTTAGATTTAAGAGAAGGAAAAAATATTTCCAATTAGACATGGGCCTCATGTAAAGAAGGCGACTTGTTTCTGCTCAAGGTTGTTGCGTTCGCATGTGTGCTGGGAGGCAACTGTCAGTCACATGCTGGGATCTGATTGCATTCAGGTAGGTTTGGAGGACTCCTCTAGGCCCCTCTGCCCTTAGGAAGGCATGAGCAGAGATTTACCCACTCTTTAGGGGTGTGCTGATTAACCGTGAACTTCATGTTAAGACTGTATTATTTTCAACCTCAGAAATATTTACCAAAAAATCAGGGACCACGACCTCCTGGACAAAAGGAAAACTGTCACAGCACTGAAAGCAGGAGAGGACCGGGCCATTCTCCTGGGACTGGCCATGATGGTCTGCTCCATCATGATGTACTTTCTGCTGGGAATCACACTCCTGCGCTCGTACATGCAGAGGTAATACCTTTGGGTGGTTGGGACACAGTCATTGGTCTTCTCCTTCTCCTTCCTCTCCCATAGCTTATCAGCCCTACGCTCCTCTCCCTCACCTTCTTTCCCAATAAGTATGTTGTACAGTGCCTGACACATAATATTTTTAATAATGTTATCAAATAATAATGATAGAAATTGTTCTGTGTATAGGCTGCCTACTATGTGCAGGGACTTTCCATGCATGACTTGCTTAATGCTCATGAATACTTTATAACGGAAGTTTGATATGAATATACTCATTATAAAAATGGCCAAACTGAGGCTCAAGATGGCTATAATTTGCTTGATATCACACAAAACAGCATATGGCATAGATAAGATTCAAACCCACATCCCACTCATTCCAGAGTCCCTATTCTTGCCTCTTTACACCTTTGTTCTCCACCATTGTTCCTTTTCTAGCCCACACCCCTCTTCATCACCCCACACATCTGTGGTTCTTAACTACAAATTTACATTTTCTGGGAAACTTTAAAAAATACCAATGCCCAGAACCCCCTACAATCACCCCAGAAGGTCAGATTTAATGGTCTGTAGTGGGACCCAGTTACCAGCATCTTTGAAGTTCCCCCTCCCCCTCCCACCCCATGATCCTAATGTGCTGTCAAGCCTGAGAAACACTGCTATCCATCAACTTTTAACAATAACAAGTTTGAACCCTTTTCATTTTAATACTTGCTCTAGTTTACTGAATAGATAGGGAGGCAATTAAATACTGAAAGAGCAAGTGTATTTCCTCCTGAGTAAGCCGCATGATAAATCCCCCACAGCCTCTCTAGCTAACTGTTGTCCATAAATTGGACACTTTGAGCACAGGGGAGCCTGGCATTGCTGTAACTAATGGGGAGAGTCTCACAGTGGTTCAGCTTAAAGAAACGAGGCCCTTTCAAATGAAAATTTGAGATTTCGATCTGAAAGAGAATCAAACCATTTTTGTGGCTTTTCATTTCTCCACCTAAATTAATACTTTCATTTTAGAAGCAAAATCTAGCAGAAATACAGTAATTTGCTAAAATTAAGGCATCATCTTTCCCATTTGTGGCTGCTCCGCTCTGTGTCTGTGATGCCTTCAGCTGTGCTCCTTCTCAATGAAAGCGCTGATGCCTCAGGCCTGAGTGTTCACTAATTCCAAAACCACTTTCAGATCTTCACATCTGCTAAGAACCATCTAAGACTTTTTTCCCCTTTGTATAAGCAAAATCTGACCATCCATGCCCTAGGAAAATACAATTTGCCACACCAGAGGGGGTAAGGGCTAGGATCCGCCACTGGCATGAAGTTGGACATGAAAAGGGAAGTCAACACATGTCCAGCAAAAGGAAGGGGTATTAATCTGCAAAGAAAATGTGCTGTTTTCTGATTATTATGGTAATCAGTTTATACCACCCAGAAGTAAAACTTTGATTGCTAATGTGTCACTTCTTAATCACAAATATTATCCTTGATCATAAAATTGTAAGCATTTGGGAATGAAAAACTAACCAATGAGCATTTGGAGGTTTGTTTGTTTTTTTCTCTTTTTAATCTTTCTAATAGAGGTTCCCAGGGCACTGATGTGAACCCATTATCTCCACAAAAGGGCCTCCTTTTCACTGTGCAAAGGGAGGCAACACAGTACCATGGAATGAACTTAGGCCTTAGAGACATATGGGAGTGGGTAGAATCACCATTTCCATCACTTACTAGCTGTGTGCCTTTATATGTTTCCTGATTTCTCTGACCCTCACGTTTTTTAAAAAAAAATTTATACCCAACTTACAAAGTTTTGGAAATGTATATAAAGCATCAATTAGGGTAAAGACAGATGCCACAAGTGATTGCTTTTGGTACAATAAAAGGATGGAGTTGTTGTATTTTCTCCCTTATTAGAAAGACTATGAAGAAATATATCACAGTCCCTCTGTCTCTCAAGTTAGATGTCAAGCCCCTCCACCCCTCTACCATCTTCCCTCCCCTTCTCCCTTACACCTTCACTGCCTTCAAACTGGGCAGACATTGCAAGTGAGGCCTGGCGTGTGGCAGGAAGCTGCTTACAAAGTAGAACTCGGTGAATATAGGCTGTGATATAAAAGATGCCTTATGCTACCAGCAAATGTGAGAAGGAAGTAAAAACCTAACTTAAAGCAAGCATTGGACATTAAAGAATGTCTGACAGAAGTCACTGGAAAAGTTTTCAGGTGCCAGGCAAAGTTCATCCATGTTTATAGTACAGTTTGCCTAAAGCTGTTCTATTTAAGGCATAAATGCTAACAAATAGATTGTATGATAGATTTGGAAAAGATTCTTTAGCTTAAGGAAGAACAGATGATCCCCTCTGATAGACACCTTCCTGGTTCTTAGTATCTGGGTCTGTGTTTCCTCTCCCCTCTCTCTGTAGCGTGTGGACTGAAGAGTCGCAATGCACCTTGTTGAATGCATCCATCACAGAAACCTTTAATTGCTCCTTCAGCTGTGGTCCGGACTGCTGGAAACTCTCTCAGTACCCCTGCCTCCAGGTGTATGTTAACCTGACTTCTTCTGGTGAAAAGCTCCTTCTCTACCACACCGAAGAGACCATGAAAATCAATCAGAAGGTAGGAGTGTGGCATAAGCACACTGCATTTCTGTCCCCCCCACAGAGCACCCATGCTCAGCCCATCTCCCTCTGAACTTTCCTTTGAAATGCTGACAGATTTCAAAGGAAAATACCATTAGGAAGCAGGCCCTGTTTCACCCATTCACAGAACTATTTGACTCTTGCCTGGGAGATGTTTATTTCCTGTGCATGTTGCAGACAAATCATTCCCTCATTTTGTGGTAGTGCAGATTTATCCTTTACTTTCATCTAGAAGCGTAAACATCCTATCATTCATACACAAATAGACTGAGTCTTTCAACGCACATGTGCAGCTTAGCCCAAGTCATACAAGCCAAAAACAAACAAACAAATGAACAAACAAAACAAATATCCATCATATACCTGAGAGCATCAGAGTAAAACTATATTTTCCTTTCCCATAGTCACTGTCACTTAGTTCTGTGGCCTTGGGGATGTAGCTTAATCTCTCTGAGCTTCAGCTTCCTTTTCTCCTAACATCTTTGCAAGGTCATTCTGAGGATCAGGGCTGTGTATGTAAGGTGTGGAGCAGACCACAGTGCCTGGCACAGGGGAGCCCTTAAATCTATGGTCATAGTGTGTGTGTCTGTGTTTCTTTCTTTAGACAAGTTATATTCATAGAGGCTGAATTTTCCAGCACTGATATATTCAAATCCACTGGATGGATGTTCAACTAATGTGTATTGTATGAAAGCTGTACATAACACTTGCATTTATAAGGTCTGGGATCACCAGAAGGTGTCAACAGAACCTACCTGCCATTACCAGTTTTAAGTTAAATATATTGAGCTTTCAGTTTATGGTAGCAATTTAGATATGCCAAGAGAACCTGATGCTACTCTCCAATAGGACAACTGGCTCTCATCACTAAGATACAACCCTCATGAACTCCCCTCTTTCTTGGAAAAATGAATTTTCACCACAATTATCGGTACCTAAATGATACATGTTATATGTATTGAAAAAAATGCAGTGCTTTGGAAATTAGATGATAGAGCATAGGATCTGCTTTGTCATATATTGACACAAAATAAGAAAATCGACCTTGCCTTTTGGTCACAATAACTTAAAAGAGTCCTTGCAGGTATCTCTGAGGACTGAACATAATGAATATTTCAGAGACTGTCATTTGAAAATGTCTGCTCTGATTTCCTTTCATTTGTGACAGCCACAAATAATACCAATCCTAACCCTGTTCTGCAAATATATAAAGCTTAGCTCTCCCACAAGTGTTTGTTTTTCAAGATCTTCCCTCAAGTCAGACCTTTAAATCAAAGCTGACCTGTAATGGTGAATGCCTATAAAACTCTCAGATCTCCTTGGAACTGGAAATTGACCAAAGTTGAAGAGGCATCCAAAAGTAGGACAAATTTCCATTTCCTCATTTTAAGATTTTATTACACAGCCCTGTGAATGCATTATTTAGGCTATAAACAGGGAGTGAACCTACCACAGAAAGGCTCAGTTAAAAATTTAGGACCAGGGCGCCTGGATGGCTCAGGGGGTTAAGCCTCTGCCTTCGGACCAGGTCATGATCTCAGGGTCCTGGGATTGAGCCCCACGTGGAGCTCTCTGCTCAACAGGGAGCTTGCTTCCTCCTCTCTCTCTGCCTGCCTCTCTGCCTACTTGTGATCTCTCTCTGTCAAATAAATAAATAAAATCTTTAAAAAAAAAAAAATTAGGACCAGTATCTGTTTGCTGTCAGCACAATACGAGGTCATTGTTTGGTTTATTTGCCCCCTGACCTTGTTTTTAACGGTGAATTATAACACACATACAGAAACATGCAAGAAAGGAAAGAGGGTGTAGTGCAAGCATTTATTACAGGGATCACCATGAGGGTAAAGAAATAAAACATTTCCTGCACCACAAAAATACTCCTCATGCCCCTAAAATAACTATAGGCTTTGTATCCTGCCAAATATAACAACTATCCTGACAATACAGCAATCACTTTTTTTTTTGTATTTTTCTTTGCAGTGTTTTCACCTAAGCATATATCCTTAAACATTATCTTTTAGTTTTGCCTGGTTTTTAAATATGATGCAAATGGAATTATACAGAGTATTTCCCTTCGTGTCTGGCTTCTTTCACATAACACGGTTGTTAGAGCCATTCCACTTGGTGGTGGCTCATTCGTTTTCATTATTGTATGAATCCTTTTGTATGAATATGCCAGTTTATTTATTCATGCTACTCTTTTATTTATTTTATTTATTTATTTACTTATTTATTTATTCATGCTACTTTTGATGGACAGTTTGAGTCATGTATAGTTTGGGGCTACTGTAAATAATTCTGCCATGAATACTCTTGTACAAATGCTCTATGGTGCACAAGCACACATACTTCTGTTGGGTAAAACCTGGGAATGAAATCTCTAGATCATAGGGTACACCTATCTGAAAGTTTAGTAGATAACACCAAACGTTTCTCCAAACTCCCACCAACCTTGAAGATACGAGAGTTTTTGTTGTTTCAGATTCTTACCAACACTTGGTAACATCTGTAATTTTAATTTTAGCTAATGTGGTGATATTTCCTTGGGATTCTGATGACTAATGTTGCCAACTACCTTTTCATTTATTTATTGGCCATCTGGATATCCTCTTTTATACAATCTCTGTTCCATTCCCTTGTCCATTTTTCTATCAGATTGTTTCTTCTTCATGTTCATTGTAGGAATTTTTATATCTAGATATGAACTACTGTTTGTTATATGTGTTGTAAATATCTTCTCTCATTCTGTGGCCTTTTCACTCCCTTAATGATGTCTTTGAATGAAAGAACTTTCTAATTTCAATATAGTCAAATTTTGTCAATCTGTTTTGGCTGTTGTGGAGGTGGTGGTGGTTGTTTTGATGTTTGGGTTTTGGGGAGGGTTTTTGTTGTTGGTTTTTAGGGGGGGTGTCTTTTTGTTTGTTTGGTTGGTCGGTTTGGTTTGTTTTTCTGGTATTTTGTTGTCCTGTTTAAAAAGTCTTTACTTGTCCCGAGTTCACAAAGTCACTCTACTAAATTACCTTCTAGAAACATTATTATTTCTCCTTCCACATTTAGAATGCCATCTCTTCACATTTAGAGTACATTTAGAGTGGAATTGATTTTTACACAGGAGGCTGGTTTCTGGGTTTCTCTTTTTTTCTCATGTGGATAGCCACTTGCCCAAGTCCACTTATGAAAAGAAAACACTTTCCTCACTGGATTATTTTTATAATCCCACCCACCCTCCCTTTTTTCTTGGAAGTTATCGGTTGCATTACTATTCTTGTAGGGTTTAGCCTAGATATTACAACTTGCAATCTTGACTACTTAAGGACATTAAAACATCTTCACTCCTACTTATTATCTTTCCAACTTACATATTATTTCCATTTTATTCTATAGATACACTAAGTTTATGCAGACATTATTACTTGAAGAATATATTCACTGAACATAAAAATTCTAACTTTGCTGGTATTTTGTTCTTGCACCTCAGAAATATTCCATTGTTATCTGGTGAGCATTATTACTATTTAAAACTTGGCTCTCAGGGGATGCCTGGGTGGCTCAGTCAGTTAAGCCACTGCCTCCAACTCAGGTCATGATCCCAGGGTCCTGGAATTGAGTTCCGAATCGGGCTCCTTGCTCGGCAGGGAGCCTGCTTCTGTCTCCACCTCTGCCTGCCACTCTGTCTACTTGTGAGCTCTCTCTCTCTCTCTCTCTGATAAATAAATTAATTAATTAATAAAATCTTTAAAAAAATAAAAATCAGCTCTCAGTCTAATTGCTGCTTCTTTGAAGGTAATCTTGGTTTATTTTAAGGATCAGTTGATTTGGTTTTCCACAGGTTAACTGTTACATGCAGAGTATGCGTTTACTTTTATTTGTCTGCTTAGCATTCCCTGGGCTTCCTTCACTGTTTCTTAATGTTCTTCATCAATTTTGGGAAGTTCTCAGTCAGTATTTTGTCAAATATGTCTCTGCTCCAATTCACTTCTGTTTCTTTTTGGACTCCAACTGGCCGTATGCTAAGCTTTCTCTTTTATCTCTCTTTTTAATCTCTCTGTGTTTCATTCTGCATTCTGACCTATCTTCTAATTTGTAATTCATTCCTCAGCTCTGACAAATCTACTGTTAAACCCACCCGTTGCATTCTTAATTTCTCTTATTATATTGTTCATTTTGCGAATATCCATTGGAGTCTGTTTTGCCATTTCTGGTTTTCTGAAATATCCTCATTGTTATCTTTTAAGTCCTTCAACATAAAAAATAAAATTATAAGGGCACCTGGGTGGCTCAGGGGGTTAAGCCTCTGCCTTCAGTTCAGGTCATGATCTCAGGGTCCTGGGATCGAGCCCAGCATTAGGCTCTCTGCTCAGCAGGGAGCCTGCTTCCCCCTCTCTCTCTGCCTGCCTCTCTGCCTACTTGTGATCTCTGTCTGTCAAATAAATAAATAAAATCTTTGAAAAAATAAAATAAAATTATAGTTATTTTAAAGTTTATCTTGAGGACTTCAATATCCAGAGCTGCTATGTGCCTACACTATTTGATTTTCTTCTCCTGTTTGTTTTCATGTCTTGTAATATCTAGTAATTTTTTATCAGGTATCATATTTGCAAAATCATTTATAAGAACAATTTTAAGCCTAGGGTGATGTCATCATGTCATCTTTTCCAAAACATATTTCCATTTGCTTCTGCCAGGTTCCTGGGTATATGAGCCATACGTGATCACCTCATTCTGACTTCATAAACTTGAGATATACAACAAGTCTGGATTCAAGTGCTTTTGAGGATATGTCTGCTTCAGGTTGCCATTTTTCCTAGGATACAGTCCTTAGGGTCCCAACACAAAGTGAATGGAAGGTCATCAGACCCCCTACCTGATAGGCCTTCAGTGATGGTTCCAGCACCTAGCACTGCAAGGCTGTCCAAAATGCCATTTAGTATTCTAGACTCTCAGCCCTCTTCTAGAATCAGCATATACTCTCAAGGAAAAAGTAACACCAAAAGTGGCTCACATTCCTGGCCCTGAAGCTCTTCACACCTGGATAGTTGTCCTCTGCCTTTAAGCAGAAATATATTTCAATCAAAGAAAGACAATTATCATATGGTTTCACTCATATACAGAACATAAGAAACAGGGCAGAGGACCCTAGGGGAAGAGAGGAAAAACTGAATGTGAAGTCATCAGAGAGGGAGAAAAACCATGAGAGACTCTTAACTATAGGAAGCAAACTGAGGGTTGCCAGAGGGGAGGGGTGGGTGATGGGGTAATTGGGTGATGGCCATTAAGGAGGGCACGTGATGCAATGAGTATTGGGTGTTATACACAACTGAGAGATTGTTGAACGCTACATCTAAAACTAGTGATATGCTATAGGTTGACTAATTGAATTTAAATTTAAAAACAGAAAAAAGAAATATATATATTGAAAATTTAGTTACCTTTATATCTAAAGGTTATTAAACCACAATTTTCATGCAATATGAGGAATATTTAGAATATTCCTGGGGAAAACATAAAAACAATCTCTATGTGGATCTTTCCTTCCTGCTACCCTCTCTCTAGCTCACTAAAACAGTCTTCCCCTGAGTTACCAAGAAATGGGCAGAATTTTACTGACACACATAAGGCATTACCGACCCTGTTTGATCTGAGAAAACAGGAGGCAAAGAATATCAGTCAATCTGTATATATCTTTGTAGAAAATAACCAAAAGAACTTTATTTTTAAATTTTCACACTCTCTCATATACTCTTTCTTTTTTAGCCTTTAAACCCCGTGCCCAGCTTCTTGTCAACATTACAGTTGGAGCTGCTTAAGCTGATAAGCTGGCATGCTCTTATAGAGCAATTGGCTGACTGTTCCAGGAAGCTGCAAGTGGGCTCCAGGGCCCCTGCCTCTCAGGGCCATAAGGCCATCAGAGGAATCATGAACAGTGGCTGAGTATTTTTAATTCACTATGGTTGTGAAATTCTTCAATGCTGATCTCCTTTTGGGAGTTTAAAATCTATTCTGCCTACCGGGGATTCTCTAAACATGACTATCCAATATGGAGAGGAGGGAGTTGGGGGGATGGGTGAGCCTGGTGGTGGGTATTAAGGAGGGCGCATATTGCATGGAGCACTGGGTGTGGTGCATAAACAATGAATTTTGGAACTTGAAAAAAATAAAATTAAATTAATTGTTAAAAAAAAGAGAATGAAGTTTCTAAAACAAGAAAATATATCCTTTCAAGGGATTCTGAACCCAGTTACAATGTGTGGGGGGCAGAAAGAGGGGGTGTTTCTCACACCATCAAGCAATTCTCCAAAACCAGCTGGGTGTCCTACAATTCAACTCAAATATGATGCTATCTACCCAGAGATAGCATTAGATTGTATAAATTAAGAGTTCTGTCCCACAAGACTACCCCCACCTAGAGTTCAGATGCCAGTCACAAGCCCCGCTTATCAGAGCTTCCAACCCCCTCCTTAAGCTCTATTAATTTGCTAGAGTAGCTCACAAACTCAGAGACACATTTTGATTATTAGAGCCCTAGCTTATTTTAAAATGACAGAACTCAGGAACAACCAGATGGAAGAGCCGTATAGGGCTAAGTAAAAGGAAGGGCACAGAGCCCTCTTCAAGCATGCCACTCTCCCCAAATCTCCCTGCATTCACCAACCTGGAAGCTCTCCTAACCCTGTCCTTTGGGGTTTTATGGAGGCTACCATATATAGGCACAATTGATTAAAACATTAGCTATTGGCAGTTGATTCAGTCTCCAGCTCTTCTAACAGGAGGTCAGGGATTAAGACTGAAAGTTCTAACCCTCTAATCACATGGGTGGTTCTCCTGGCAGCCAGCCCCATCCTTAAATGTGCTCCCAAGTAACCTTATTTACCTAACAAAAAAGACATCTTTATAGCTCTTATGGCTTAGGAAATTTCAAGGGTTTGGGGAGCTCTGTTCCAGAAATAAGGACAAAGAACAAGTATCACATCCATTCTTTGGTATGTGCGATAGTACCATATTATATTATATTATATTATATTATATTATATTATATTGATAATTGTCAAGGAGAAGATAGCTAATTTTTGGAAGAGAGTAAGTTCTATAAATCAGCCAATTATTTGCAACTTCAAACCCACCACCATTCTTTTCATCACCCATTCTGAA
Organism: Taxidea taxus jeffersonii; assembly: GCA_003697995.1. NCBI lineage: Eukaryota > Metazoa > Chordata > Mammalia > Carnivora > Mustelidae > Taxidea > Taxidea taxus. The sequence goes on along the minus strand of ML106085.1, from coordinate 56,001 downwards.
GCCTACTGGATTTCCTAAATGCAGAGAATATACATATCTAAACCAGGGTTACCAATATTTTGGGTGGGATAATTCTTTGTTCTATGAAGGTGGGTTTTGCCCTATACAATGTAGGATATCTAGCAGCATCCCTGGCCTCTACCCACTAAATGTCTAGAATCGTCCTCCCTCCAACTGTGACAACTAAAAATGTCTCCAGACAGTGGCCAGTGGCAGAACCCTGCTCTAGATTATATTTAGCTTTGAGTTTGATGCTGTGAGATTCCCAAATCCTACACAAAGCTTGGAAGCACTTAATTCCTCTGCATTGCATTGCATTGGTAGGGTAAGGGCAAAAGGGAAGAAATGAAAGAGAAGTTGAAAATCTAGATAAGAAATAAAAGGATCAAGCATTTATCAAGTGTCTGCTATATATTGTGTCCCCAGAACTCTGGTAAGAACTTTATAAAAATCATCTCATTTGATCCTGGCTAAAACCACACTCCTAACATTATAGCCAAATTTCATCAAGAGTTTAGAGCGTGCCAGGCACTGTATCATATTAAATATTTTACATGAACTTACTTATTTAATTACAGCAGCAACCCCACATACTAGGTATCATTATCATCTCCACTTTTTGCAATAATGTAGCTAAGCTCAGAAAATGAAATAATTTTCCCAAAGTCACACATTCACTAACAAATTAGGTCTGAATAAAAATCTAAGTCTCTTCACCTCATTCTGCTAGCTCTTAAAAAGAAAAACATTAGAGCATCCTCTTAAGAGGATGAAAAATCTAATTCTACGGGATGCCTGAGTGGCTCAGTTGGTTAAGCGGCTGCCTTCAGCTCAGGTCATGATCCCAGCATCCTGGGATCGAGTCCCACATCGGGCTCTTTGCTCGGCAGGGAGCCTGCTTCTCCCTCTTCCTCTGCCTGCCTCTCTGTCTGTCTGTGCTCCATCTCTCTCTCTCTAACAAATAAAATAAATAAAATCTTTTTAAAAAATCTAATTCTAGAAAATATTTATCCTCAGATGGCATATTTTACTGAACAGGTGAGAATCCATGCCATTCCATCATATCCCAATAGCTGCTTAGGATCAAAAGGCCATTGTACATGGAACAGAATTATCTGTGATCCATAAGGAAGTCAGGGTTGTGTATTCAGCATGAGTTTACACAGAATAGATATTAAACAGACAGAAGTGCACCCTCAAAGAGCGGGATGGAGGGAAACATGCCCGGGAATGTGACATATGAAATCCCCATAATTAGCACTCTAAGTTGAAGGGTATCTATTAGACATTTGCTGAAACTACCTATAGACCAGAGATACAGAAATACTTTTATGATTGACAAAGTTTAGTCATTGCTCACCAAAACTAAATTCTGGGACAGCCCAGGGCACCTTTGTGCAGAAATGAAAGGAAGAGTGTGCCCCAAAGAAGTCTGCTAAGCATCAAGAATAACAGCATGGAGAAGAAATCTGCTTCTTTCCAATTGTTGAGAAAGAGTACCATGGCAAAGGGCAATGTCAGACAAGTTATGTGACTTACTCTAGGCCTAATTTGATCCATCATGAACCAGAAGGGGCTGGCCTCTGTGGTTTAGCTATCTGGGTATTGCCTGATCTCAAGGCTCCAGATGGCTTGCATTTAGTGCTTGCATTTAGTAAGTAGATTTCCTAGGTCCTTTTAACTTCTTCTCTACTCCAAATCAAGCAGAAATATTGTAACAAAGGTGAAAGCTCTTGGAAACACAGAAAAAAAACATGTCTCTTGGGAGGTACCTGTGTCTCATACTGAAAGAAATGTTACTGCATAGCAGAGCGTAAGTTGTTTTCCTTTCCACTCCTAAACATTTCAAAAGGTCCCACTTGCCAAAGTCAAATAGACACTAGAAGTTCAAACTAACAAATCTAAACCAAATTCTGTGGGATTCACTTTTTTAGAAGTGATGATGAGGAACAAGAAGCCTCAAAAGGGAAAGAAAGAAACATCTGAATTTGTACTCTGACCTCTTCTGTCCATTTTGGTTACCCAAAAAACCGGGAAGTTCAAAATGCACATGTGGACCAGAGTAACCCAAGGCTTCCAGCTGCTGATCTCTACACTCTCTGAACATGGGAATCCCATCTTCTTCTCCAGCTCAGAGCACAGACCTTGAGACATCACACACCAGACAGGCTTACCAAACATGTGCACAATATTCATTGTTTGAAGATGCTAGAAAGAGTTCCGTCTGACTTTAGAACAAGAATACCTCTGTTTCGCATGAGTGATATTTTTGTTTTTATCTCATGGTCATGATGGGCTTAGGATCCCAAGGCTACTAATGAGTTCTGAGAGCAAATTTGTGGCCCACCTCTGCAAAGGGTATGTCTTTACTCAAACCTTTTTAGCTTCACTCCTGGTCCCATTGTATCACCCCATCCTTGTTTTGTAATAGCTTCTTGTCTCTTTCTAATCATCCGTTTTGTATTGTTTCTGTTTTTGATAGCTGTGTCTAGCATGCTGCTTGGCACATTAGACACTCAACATTGATTGGATTTCATTAAATTTCTAAACCCTCTCTGAAAATAAAACCCTTCTCTTTTTATAAAAGAACAAATGAAGAACAAATCCTTCCCTTGAGATGATGCTGAGAATTAATAGCTCCTTTCCTACCATCATTAAAAAAAGAGGCTGACCCGTGAGGTTATTCAGCCAAACCATCCCCATTCCCCTGCCTCCACTTCTCCCCACATCTTTTATTTTTAGGGTGAAGGCCTGTCACTATTTGCTTCACACATGCCTAGCAAAGCATGTCCAAGCAAAGCCCAACAGGTAGTTTCTCAAAACTTTGTCCATCATCAGAATAAAAATAACTCTGTTTATGTGTAAGACTCTGGAAGTCAGGCTAAGAAAAGTTTCCGTCACTTTTTCAAAGAATTGTAGAAAAAATGCTATTGCTGCACCATCATTGCCATGGAAGGGGAGGGGAACAAGAAAAGTTGCCACAAGCTGTGTATCTTCAGCTGGGAGAAGAAAGGTCGTACCCATGGGCCAGCTCTATGGTTTTCAATATGAAGGAGAATTTAAGGGATTTGGGAGAGCAATAAGGTTTATTAACAAAACTCCAGAATAAGAAAAGAGATGTGAAACTAAATCTTCCATTGAATAGCTACCTCAGAGGTTTGCAAGGTTTCTATTTTCATATGTTAAAGCACTAAAAGAAGAATGACCCGAGGCCATGGTAAAATATATACATATTATATATTTTATATACATATTTATATACATATATAATATGTATATATAATATTATATATTTATATCTTTATATATAAAACATACTTTGATTAGTACTTAAGTGTCTTGTGTATATAAAATTATACTCATATGTTCTTTTATGTTATCTATCATGCAGAATCTAAAAGTTAAATCTTTCTTATCCCACACCTCCCACTAAAAGAATACAATTTAAAATGCTGGGATTTTTATCTTTTCAGTCTACATTACATTTTCCAAGTAAGCATTGATAGTAAAGTTTCCATTTGTTGAAATGCATTCTGTGTATTCTAAACCAATCACAAAATCATCCGCCAAGCATGTGATAAAATCATGAGATCATTAAATCTTCACCCCAAATTCACACCAGCTTCAAGAACATACACATGGCTGTAGTTTGAACCATAGAAAAAGAAACCTACAATCCTAGTGTAGGATTCAGCCAAATGTCAAATCTCCTGGGACACAAAAGCTAGGAACATAAGAGCCATCAAACAGGACTGCCACTGTGAACACCACATAACTAATAATTTTGCCCTACTTAGAGGTTTCAGAGTTTAGTATATGGCACTTGGTTAAGGCTTTATAACATCATATGGACAATGTGATACTCCAATAATAAATATGTAAATGAAAATTTATTAAGGTTTTATGCATATTCATCATTTAATCTTCACACAAACCCTGCCAGGAAGGTTCTGTTAACCCCTGTGTATAGTTAAAGAAGTTGACTCTTGAGCAGCCAAGTAAATTGCATATAGAAACACAGTAACCAGATCTATAGAACACTACTTGAGCTTATTATACTACCTCATGCATTCATAATGACAAAAGAAGGACCCACCAATAATAAAAGTAAATGAAAGACATGTGGTAGAGTCAGTCCGATCATGTACAGAATGTGCTTTATCTGGTCATTCCACATTTGAGACCCTGAAGGCTTGAAACTTTAATAAGCAGTATTAAACCTGTATAGCAACCTTGCTAGACAGTCTCAAAAGTACTTTATATATCATTTTACTTGGAAGAATCTTATCTAATGACAGAATTATTATCATTTGACTGATAAACATTTCTTTAAAAAAATGTAAAAGCCAGATCAATTCACAAGAGCATAAGAAAAGGGAAAACTCCATTTTTAATGGAATTCCATTTTTATTGAGATCATCTCAATAACTTAGTACTGTTAGCCACGGAAACTACTACTATAAACTGTTTTGGCATAAATATACAGAAGACCGATGCATTTGTAATCTAAATTTGTTCTGTCCCAATTCAACCACAAATGGCTTGTCTGTGATTTTTGCAATGATTTGCTTCAGAAAACATTTTTAAAAACTGTAAAGACATGAGGCAGGTTTGAAGAAGGAAAAAAATAATCAAGGTAGATACCTCCATCCTGCCTTAAACCCTTTTGATCCAAAGACATCCAACTGGTAGAAGATTTGTTTCATGGAGTCATAGGCTAATTTTATACTAGGTTGTAACTCACTGAGAAATTCTGCTTTTTTTGACCCTTAATGTTGTGCTAGTGCCAGCTTTCTTCTGTACTCGTATCTATGAGTGTACTCACATTTATTCTTAGCTGATTAAATTTGAAGGTGTCAACCAGCCCTGCTATGAGAACATTAATTTAAGCATGCTCAATCCCCATTCTTAACTAAGTGAGAATCTTCCTGCTGTTTAGAGTCAAAGAATCCAATTATTACAGCACTATAACAAAACTAGGTGCCTGTGTGCCCACTAATACAGTCAGAGAAAAAGAGTAATCCAAACATACTCCATTAGCAGAACTCATTCCATTTCTTTTATATTTTCTCCCCATGAAATCTACAGGTCTCCAGAATCCTACCCCCAAAGCTTTCATCAATGTACCTCAAAGTTCAACAATAGCCCACCTCATTTGTGTCTCCACATACAGTTCTGGGAGTTGTGCACTGCACATCCGTTGGGGTACCAGTCACATGGTAAAAGTCCTAGATGTGCCAAAAAAAATTAAAAAATCTTGCCATTTGCAATGACATGGATGGAACTAAAGGGTATTATGCTGAGCGAAATAAGTCTATCAGAGAAAGACAATTATCATATGATCTCTCTGATATGAGGAATTTGAGAGGCAGGGTGGAGGGTCATGGAGGGTAGGGAGGGAAAAAATGAAACAAGATGGGATTGGGAGGGAGACAAAACATAAGAGATTCTTAATCTCACAAAACAAACTGAGGATTGCTGGGGGGTGAGGGGGAGGGAAAGGGGGCTGGGTTATGGACATTGGGGAGAGTATATGCTATGGTGAGTGATGTGAAATGTGTTAAGCCTAATGATTCATAGACCTGTACCCCTGGGGCAAATAATACATTATATATAAATAAATAAATTGTCATAGATGAGAATATTTGTAAGCATGATTTATAAACTGGTAACAGTAGTAAGAAATGTGGGGTTTTTTCATAATAATTTTTTTTAAAAATCAGTTTTGTCACTGCCCATTTACAGATCAAGGAAAAAGGATCACAAAGATTTCATCTCCTTAAAGACTGCTTTTTTTTTAACTTTATTTAAGCTTTATTTAAACATATAATGTAACCCCACCACCCTCTCCCAACCCCTCTTCCCCCCACCCCCCTCAGTTTGTTTTATGACATTAAGAGTCTCTTTTGGTTTGTCTCCCTCCCGATCCCATCTTCTTTCATTTTTACTTTTCCTACCACCTTAACTCCCACCCCCATTGCATCTCCACTTCCTCATATCAGGGAGATCATGTGATAGTTGTCTTTCTCCAGTTGACTTATTTCGCTAAGCATAATACGCTCTAGTTCCATCCATGTCGTCACAAATGGTAAGATTTCATTTCTTTTGATGGCTGCATAGTATTCCATCGTATATATATATCACATCTTCTTTATCCATTCATCTGTTGATGGACATCTAGGTTCTTTCCATAACTTGGCTATTGTGGACATTGCTGCTATAAACATTCGGGTACACGTGCCCCTTTGGATCACTACGTTTGTATCTTTAGGATAAATACCCAGTAGTGCAATTGCTGGGTCATAAGGTAGCTCTATTTTCAATTTTTTGAGGAACCTCCATGCTGTTTTCCAGAGTGGTTGCACCAGCTTGCATTCCCACCAACAGTGTAGGAGGGTTCCCCTTTCTCCACATCCTCGCCAGCATCTGTCATTTCCTGACTTGTTCATTTTAGCCATTTAAAGACTGCTTTTTAAATTAAGGAAAAAAATTTATTCAAAAGTATATGCAATAAATTACAAAAACTCGAAGTTCTTTCATTTCATTTGTATCTAGAAAAGAGAGGGCAGGAGAAGGAGAAAGGACAGGAAGAGGGAGCAGAGGTGAAAATATAAAGTGAGGTGAGGAGTCCGGGCAGGGCAGGGAAAGAAAAGAGATACAGAGAAAGAAATTCAAGGACATACGTAGGTAGGAAGGAAGGAGAGTCATCTAGAAGAGATATAACGAGAAAGATAAGTGAGGGGAAAAGATCAAAGGAAGGATAGTTAAATTTTCAGATGAGTGATGGTTGAAGAGTAAACTCATTTGGTTCTGATTCATCTTTCCTTGGTTTATGGAGAAAGTTACTTTGTCACACTAACTGGGCACAGTCAATTCATCACAGCTCTTTAACTATTCAATATCTCTACAATTTCCAGGATTCTTTTTCAGCAACTCACCACAGGTAATAGCTGTTTCCTTGACTACAGTAGCAATGTGACCAAGTGGACTTGGCTGAATAAATTAAGCCAAGCCAAAAAAGAGAAGAATAAACTACTTTCCCTGCGAGAACTGGTAGCTTCTGATATTACATGGACTGCTATGGATAGACAAGACAGAAAGATTGACACTCTGATCCCATGTTAAAGTATGTTCAATAAGAAATAATTAAAACTCACCTTGCTTAGCTATGGTCAAAAGAATCCACTGGAGTCACCAAATTCTAATCAACAATTAAACTATATATGGGAGAACTATTTAGGTACACATGGGTCAGATACATACAAACATTGTTTTTTGTTTTTTGGTTTTTTTTTTTAACTGTGTGAGGTCTTAGGGTTTGTGGGGAAACTGGTTTGAATATGAAAAGAATAAACATCATGGTTATTTTAAAGATCATTAGGTTGACCTCAATATCCCATCTTCTCCTACTACCAGATATATACAGAGAAAGTATCTTCTAGTAACAGTTTATCTCATTTTCTACAGTGCTCCTATATACCTAAGTGTGGAAAAAATTTTGAAGAATCCATGTCCCTGGTGAATGTCGTCATGGAAAACTTCAGGAAGTATCAACAATTCTCCTGCTATTCTGACCCAGAAGGAAACCAGAAGAGTGTCATCCTAACCAAACTCTACAGTTCCAATGTGCTGTTCCATTCACTGTTCTGGCCAACATGTATGATGGCTGGGGGCGTGGTAATCGTTGCCATGGTGAAACTCACACAGTACCTCTCCCTGCTCTGTGAGAGGATCCAACGGATCAATAGATAAAAGCAAAATGGATGAGATCATTTTCTTTAAAGCTCAAATACTGTTTTCTTTCATTCTTCACCAAAGAACCTTAAGTTTGTAATGTGCAGTCTGTTATGAGTTCCTTAATATATTCTTATATGTAGAGCAATAATGCAAAAGCTGTTCTATATGCAAACATGGTGTCTTTATTATTCAGGAGAAGAAATAACTGTTTTGTGTTGGTTGCTTGTTTTCATAATCTTCTTTTGATGCTGGAACTAGTACTTCCTTCTCTCGTTCTGCCAAAATAGGGCTCAGTTATTCATTTGCCAAGTTTTGTGGAAGAATGTAGACAATATCAACATGATAAAGTTTGTGTTCTCAATTGTCAGATTTCTTGAAGACATTTCTGCAATATTTTTCATCATTCATTGTTTACTAAAGCTGCAGCCAAAAATATTTTTTCTTTTCTTACTCAAAACTGAGCCATGTAGCAAGTGAAGGGACCAGATTTCCTAACTAAAGGATGTTAAGCATTTTCCTTATATTTCTACCATATCACTGTAAAGAAGGGGGGGAATCCAGACAGTTATTTCTCTTTTATTATTTTCTATTCATACCTTTAGATTTTTTAACTGATTTCCAAAAATAAGGTTTCATTAACCAATTCTATAATCTCTCCCTGTGATTTAAATAGAAAATGAACAGAGCCCTTTTCCATTTAAGACCCTGCTACTGTGTGAGGAGATAACACTTAACAAAGAGTTTCATTACCTGTGAATTGACTGAATGTTGAGTAAATGTACCATTGCCACCCAGGAAAGCCTATGTCACTAAGATATTTATGTGAAAATCTTTATTCTATTTCAGTTGAACTGTTAGATGGTAAAATTAAGATCCTACTTGCTGGTCAAGACCAAGTGGCCTGATTTCAATGCGTAAATCTATTGTGGCAAATTAACATATTGGAATGTTACTCTTTGGGAACTTATGTTTAAATGAGTAAGTGTGTGGTCTCTCTTTCTGCCAAGTGTTCCCCATTGGGATTTTAAAACTGTGTGCACAGAATTATTTGTCTCCTCTACATGTTTTATTTTTCTATTTATAATTCTCTTTTTTGTTGCTAGATTTTATACAGAGTAGACCTTTTTCCTAACACACACTTAAAATGAATAACAGATCTAAAGGAAGACTTTGTTCATATTTCCTTTACTTATTGTGTTGGGGGTGGTAGATGTGGATGCAGAATGAGGGACTGGGTTTAAACAAAAACATTCCACCTTTTATTTAATATCAATATCAAAAGGAGAAGACAAACATCTATCATTCTCATCTATACTTAAGTATCCTTTTATAACATAGTATCGAGGTTTTCTAGATATTGGGAAACTTTACAAAACATATTTGTGGAATAGATGGTGAAACTAATCTGATGATGCAATATTGTAATTCAAAGTTCGACTTTCCATAAGCACATAAATCTTAGGGTATAATTGGGACTTCAAATGTTTTATTAAAATTTTAAAAAACAAAATCCATTACAACAGCATTATTTGAATACCCCTTACAGTCTAAGCTGACAAGCCCATGGTATTCCAAAATCTTCTGAGTCACTACCTTTAAAGGTATTTAAAGAAATTATAAAGAAAGTTTCTTTAATACCCAAACACACACAACTTTCAAATGATATTTCTAATATTATTTGAAAATATGATGGAAAGCATGATTCCTACTCTACTTTAAAAACATAATTCTGAAGATGTGACTTCAGAATGTGACTATGGAGGTGAAAATTTGTAATTTTTAATGTTCCTTGAGCCTCCCTGCAAGTAATCTGAAGATAAGGTTTTTTTCGCACTTATAATTAAAAATTTCCAACTGATGTTTCAGATAAGATTTAAGAACTCTCAAAATAATGACACCAAAAACAAAATAAAAAACGTTAACTAGTGCCTTTCTGAATTCCAATAAGCAACCGCCCCTTTAAGTAATTTAAATGTATACACAATTAAATGCTCATTATTAAAAGAGAATAAACGGGATTAATAATAATGTTTTAAATACATTGCATATGTTAACTAATGTAATCTTTATTTTAACCCTATTGGAGGGAGCAATATTATCTTCCCATTCTATAAAAGGGAATGTTGAAGCCTAGAGATGTTAGGTAACTTCCCCAAGGTTACCCAGAAACTAAGATGGTAGAGAGCTGAGAAAATACCCATCTTGTAGCTGTTCTATTATAGTAACCATTTCCATGACTTTGGGGTATTCTAGAGAACACTGAGGAGTGATAAGTTTTAGAAAAGATTATAGGGGTGAAGGGTAAAGAAGAAAGACCACTGAACTAGAAGTCAAAGATGTCATTTGAGACATAGTGACTAGGTAACTTCAGGCTTCGCAATTAGTCTCTTGACTTTTTTGACTATAAGATTAGATTGTGAGGCCAGTTGACGACTGAGTTCCCTTTTAATGTTAATATTTCATCATAAGTATTTGAAAGGAGGAATGGATACCATTCCCCAACCTGCGTAGCACAGGTCTGATCCTCAAACAAAATCTACTAGTATTGGTCAGTGGATTAAAAAGCACTCTCCCTGCTAATGTTCCCCATAAGCCACATACATTCCCCTTTATTAGGGCCCAAAGCTTTATTTACACCTGCCTGAAGCAGAGCTCTGAGCCTTCACATTAAGCAACAAAGATGATATCCCTCACAGAGTATCCTGTGCTTCCAAGTCACTTTCATTATCCAATTGGCATATCCCATCTAAAACTTTATTGATTCCAAATTCCCTGAGTTACAGTTATATTAAAGCCCAGAAAATGGTAAATACACCAATGATTGCTTGCAAATAGCCATAATAAAAAATATGATTCTATAGAAAGCTGACTGATTGTAATGATGGTGTAGGCAACCATAAAATACCTCTTATGTAGGCCATGTGACATTTAGGGTTCCAGCATGTTACTCTTTTCTCATTGCTGTAAATGACCAAAAGAGTGATTATGCATGGCATTTATATAACAAATATTATTTTCAATATGTCAAACCATAAACATCTTATCACATTTCAGTGGGTGAAAATGTCTCGAGACTGTAATCATTCCACTGACATTAGCAGAGAGAGCTGTAAGACAGCAAAATAATATGAGCAACTGACTCCAGTGAGTTAAAACAATAATTTTAACACAATGATTTGTCATTCACAAGCATAATTAAATTTCCTCCCCTCTCCTAACAAAAGACTGAAGTGAACAATTATTCAAGAAAGTAAGGGAATTTTTGTCCTGGTGGCGAAGAGGAGGTGATTAAAGGGTGGACACTGTCCCTTCTCTTTCCTTCTCTTCCCAACTTCTACTTCTTTCCTTTTCCCTTTGTAAAACATTCAGTAAGAACAATCTCACAGTTCTACAGTAACCATTCTATTGTATGTTCCACTTGGGAAGTTTGACTCAAGGAACAAACTCTCAGGACTCTTCTGAAAAACCTGTCAGGGTGACCCACACAACAGAACGGATCAAACAACTTTTAAGTTACATCTGTTCCACCCTTCCATATTTGCAGCAACTGTAAGGAATAATACAAAGTATACAACACTGCCTTCTCTCCTAAGAATGAGTTTGCATCCACTAGATGGGTCAAGACAACACACATGAAGAAAAAATAGAACAGTTAGGTCTCTAACCCATACCAGTGAGCATAATATCTACAGAGAGTTGATATGAGTCTTACCTGAGATGTATATGTAAAATGCCTAGCACTGTATATAGCATAAAACAGATGCTTACAAGTGGCAATTATTACTATTAATAGAAAATTGTAGAAGTAGTATTAGTAAACCACTAGTATCAGTAAAACCACTAGTAGTATATAGTCTTTTAGAGCTAGAAGAACTCTAAAATGTTGTTTTGCCCAGAATCCACACCAATGCACAAATTCCTTCTACAACATCCTTAGAAGGGATCATCTAGCAATAGGGATAGTTGCTACTTGAATCCTGCCAGCAGTGGGATAGGTTACCAGTTAATAAGAAAATGCTGGAAAGTTTTCCTATTTATCAGTTTGAAATCTGCCTCCCTATAATATCTACCCACTAAATTCACACAAAATCAGATCAGTACTCTGTGTCATTAACTCATTCTATTAATGCTGTTTTATTTAAAAAAAAAAAAACAGGAGGGAATGGGGACAGAGCAATTTTCATTTGTTTAGAATAAGAAACCATGGCAAATCACACATTAAACCAGGATTATGACATATATGAAAATTTATAAATGATATCAACTTTAAAAGATTAATGATAACCTATTAGAACCTAAACATTCATGAATGAATTAAATTTATGTGCTAACTTGACCCTCTGATGCCCATGTGAATTTTAATCCTGTACCACCTCTCAAGTATGAATGGTAACACCATCTGAAGTTCTACATTATGGTTTTATTCAACTCTATGATCCCAGACTAAGTTGTCTAAGTAACCAAATTACTTGGGAGCATAGATATGTTCCCAACAAAACATTGCAACAATTATGCCATGAGTTCGTCTTGGCTAAGGTACCATTCTCCAGTACAAGGTCAAGGAACTGGAAGGAAATGTTGATCTGTGAACTCCAGTAGTGACGTTTTGAATTCAGTCTTTCATTTAAGTGGGAGGAGAAGTTGTTTTCTCAATATAATCACTAAACTAGAGCCTCAGAACTACTCTTTAGTCTGGTTCTTCCAAAACAGATATAATCCTCAAGCCTTTGCAAGCTATAATATGACTTGTTACCAACATAGTGTGAGATGAGGATATGGAGAAGGCTCAAGATCCTCTACACAATCGCACCCCCTATTAGCACTATTAGCAGTACCAGAAATTACTTTAGGTAGAAACCACAACTTCTCTTCATAAAAATCTCCTGTATGTGTGTGTGTGGTGTGTGTGTTTCTGTATGTCTGCTGCTCTCTTTTTTCTTTCTGTCTCTGTCACTCTCTCTCAGCTGTTTTCTGGTTGTTGTATTCCTAATCTTCATACACCAGCAAAAATGGTCTCATGTTCACAAAAATCCCTTGTGTCTATAATTGCAGAAGGAGAATAGCCCAGCATTTCTCTCACTCTTCAAAAATGCCAATTCTCTCTGTATCACCTGTCATGACAGAGGCAGGGCATGTAATTTGCATCCTCATTGAATGGGGGGCCAAGTAATTCTCCAAAGGAAAATGGGCATGTGTTAAAGAAGAGAAGGAGAGGTACTGAGCATGCAAAAACAACAGATATCCACTACCTGCAACTTGGACAGACTCTTACCAAGTGCTTCTACCATCAGAGATTCTGGCTGAAGGAGAAAAAGCACTGCAGATACAAGGAGAAAACTCATTGGGCTAAGGAGGTAAAGGAGAGAAAGAACTAGTGCTCAGAATTTACTTTGCAATTTTTCTATTAGTTATTAATAAAATCTGAAAGAAAAAGAAATTTATGATTTTCATTCAATGGGAGATGTGGGGATATTTTGTTTTCAGCAAAGGACAAGCAGTTTCCTTAGAAACAACTGAGATCGCAAGAAGAGGAAAGAGTTGATAGGCCACAAACTAATTTAAAAGAAGGGAGAGGATCATAAGTCATAAGAAAAGGAGAGTGGGAATTATAAAATATAATTAAAGAAACTATTGCTACTCCATCAGATACCAGAATTTCTCCATGCTTTTCTTAAGAGCCTTGTTCTTTGGGCTGATAAATACCTATCTGGACTAGCACATATTTAGTTGCCACATTTTCTGCTGATTTCATTTAAGGACCACATGAAGAGACCAAGGCTTGGATTCTTTCTACCACTAACATTTTCACACATTATAACATTTAAGAAAATGATTCCTAACAAAGAGAGAGAGAGAGAAGGAGGAGGAGGAGGGAAGGGGAAGAAGGAGAAAATTATTTCTTCTTGGACCATCCAATGAGACACCTTGTCACAGAGACATTAACAGGAAACATTACTCACCACCTGCAATCTGACCTACCATCTGCAAAGCCATGGTGACTTCAACATCTAGACATTCATAGAATGCCCTCAACTTAGGTCTATCCAAATTCATCAGTCTCCTCCAGCTGGATAGTCAACAAAGCTCAGCCCTTTTATTTGCTGCATTAAAAATCCAGCAGTTTGCGATGACATGGATGGAAGTAGAGGGTATTAGGCTTAGCGAAATAAGTCAATCGGAGAAAGACAACTATCATATGATCTCCCTGATATGAGGAAGTGGAGATGCAATGGGGGGTGGGGGTTAAGGGGGTAGGAAAAGAATAAATGAAACAAGATGGGATCGGGAGGGAGACAAACCAAAAGAAACTCTTAATGTCATAAAAAAAACTGAGGGGGGTAGGGAGGAGGGGTGTTGGGAGAGGGTGGTGGGGTTACATTATATGTTTATATAAAAATTTAAAAAAAAATTTTAAAAATCCAGCAGTTTGTGAGGCAGCTGCAAACCCTGACACTTAGGTCCTTCCGGTGGTAAGCAAACACAGCAGCCATCCCTGCGTCCTCCTCAACAGGACCGCAGTATCATTTTGGAACAATTTACAGTGTTTGTGTCTAACCAAAAGTATTCAGCTGCTGTAGCTAACATCTAGCAATACTGGGAAGAAAGGACAGAGTTCAGACTGGGGAACTCATACAGCATGTAAAATATATCCTTCCTTTCAACAGTTGTGGCAAATACAGAATTCAGGGCCAATACTACACTGAGGTCCATCTCTAGAAAGTCATAATCAGGTGAGAAATTTCAGTTTTCCAGAGAAAAGGAGTCTCTTAATGCAGCTCAGGCATTTGTCAACAGAATCTCAGGAACTAGGTCCAGCGCAGCCAATGGAGGCCACTTGCCACAAACTGATTTTGAGCTTACACCATCAAAGATGCTTTCCAAGTCTCAGTTTCTTTAAAAATGCCATACTGTGGCTGCATAAGCAACTCTTTAAATGCTAACCACCTTCCAAGTTAGCCTGGCAAACACCCAAGACTGTTTAAGAGATTCTACTTGGTATGTTTGAAAAGCCACATGTCCAAATTATCCAATAGTGGAAATCAGCAAATGTTTCTGCTCTAAACAATGAGGCATTTTAATAGTTGAGTAGCCTCAGAAACTGTGAGCATTTACCATGAAACTCAATTCAAAAAAAAAAAAAAAAGGTCCATGCAAAACAGGGAAAAAGGGGCCCTTCAGAAGACAAGTTTAAACCTGCAGTTTACCTCAGGTATCAGTGTGGTCTGTAATCCCTGAACAGCACCCATTGGGGAAACTATATGCCACCTTCCTCTGGTCTTTCCCTCCATTTCTACTCTTCTATTGTATGTAAAGCAGTAAGTTGAGCCCAGCCCAACCTGGCACCTGCAGGCATCTTAGCCCTGCTAGAAGGAGGAAGTTTTCATTCAACTGACTGTAGACCAGTCTGATATTCTGTCTTTTACTTAGGAAGATATACACCCCAAGAACTACTGCTGTACATGACTTGGATCATGGAGTGAAGTGGCCCTGCTAGTCTCCTTCCCATTGTCACCCCCTATACTTTATCCATCTAATCAGTGGCCATCCCAGTCTTCCAAATTCTTTCTCACCTCTGGGTCTTGGAGTCTAGCGTTTCCTGTACCTGAGACTCCCTAATATCCCTTCTATCCACCCAGCTAACTTATGCTCTAAGATTTAGCTCAAACTTCATCTTTACCAGTTGGCTATTTCTGAGCTCCCCAGGCCCAGGCCAGGTGCCTGCTCTCTCTGCTTCTATAACACCCTATTGCACCCCTCTATAAAAACACTTATCACCCACATTATTGTCTGATGCTCCTATAAGATTCCAGAAGACATGGATATATTTTATTCATTTCTGTTTTATTTTGTTGTTATATTCTTATCATCTGATCCAATACAACTCCTGGCCCACAGAAGGAGTTCAATAAATGTTACTTACATCAATAGATGAATAATAGAATTGTTAATATAAAGTAGGCAAATTAAGTAGATTTCTCTCTATAAGAAGATCTTCCCAAATGACAAAATACCTGAAAAGCAACCATTAGAGATCTGTTCCTTTTACTATAGTTCTGGTGGCCTGGAAGGAAAATTACAGATGACCCCAGACAATACTGTCTTTCTCTACCAGTATGTCCTCAGCACCCTAGAACCATCCATGACACCAGAAACCTAAGACTAGACCTACAGAGAAACAAAGAAGGTAAATCTGATGAGAGACAGCTAGAGTCTTAAACTTATAGACTGAAATAATACCCAAGAAGGGGAAGGTAGTGTAAATAAGTGAGTAACCCACAGGTCTTGTCATCATTCGGACCTGAGTTTGAATCTTGGTTCTGCCACTCACTAGCTGTGAGACTTGGGGACATATTCCTAACTCACTCATATATCAGTTTCTTCATCTGGAAAACAGGAATAATAATATCCAAATCATAAGACTAAATGAGATATGAGATATGTGAGATAATATGCTAAAATGCTTAGCAAAATGTCTAGCACATAATAAATGAAGAATGGTAACAATCACTTTATGACAATTAACAATAGAAGACGAAGACTGTTATTATTTTTAGTACTAAGCACTTAGAGTTTTGAGGCTAAGGTACAAAGATGGATGTAGCACGGGCAGTAAAAGATGAGTAGGATGAGCTTCATCGATTCTACAGTTGTTTCTAGGACTGGCCCCAGCCTTTGCTCTACCAAACAAAATCTCATAACTAAGATCAGATCTGGGGAGATTTGAAAACATCCCTATCAACAGAGGAATGTGGACAGGGAGTCAAGAGATTGCTTTGAGATATTCTATCACAGGCTCCCCAGTTTCTTTGGAGGAAAAACCTCTGAAGGCAAGTTTTGTCCAATGCTCTCACCAAGTGGTAAGAGAAGGGACTCAGTCCCTGTCAAACCTCATCTAGCCAGTGCATGAAATCCCAGAAATCTTTTTTTTTTAAGATTTTATTTTATTTATTTGACAGACAGAGATCACAGGTAAGCAGAGAGGCAGGCAAGCAGGCTCCCCGCCCAGCAGAGAGCCCGATGTGGGGCTCGATACCAGGACCCTGGGATCACGACCTGAGCCAAAGGCAGAGGCTTTAACCCACTGAGCCACCCAGGCACCCCCCAGAAATCTTTTTAAAAACAGAGGCACAAGAGGCTGAGGAAAGAAGCATCTGAGTTGAGGGGCTCCACTGAACCACAGTAAAAGAAACAAGGGATCAGGGAGAGATGCAGCAGAAGAGTAGAATGGGAATGTATACCCTTGAACTAGAGTTGTTAACACCAAACCTCCATTCAAGAGTGCCAGACGCTGGATCCAAGTTTTTGTTTCTTCTGTGAAAAGTCAAGAAAGTGGCAGTGATTAACCATGCACCTTATCCAAGCACACTGACATTTTTATGCACAGGATTACAGAGCACTTACTCTAACTTGAGAGTAAGAACATAAACAGAAGCTATCAAGTCAGAAATAGAAATGTTTTTTATCCCCTACTTTCTGTCTCCACTTTCCAGCAAACTGGAAACAGTAAGGAGAAAATGACCTAATATATGGTTAATATCCTTATACTGGAAACAGTTTTATTCTCTCTAAAAAGGAAAAAACAGTTCGAGGTAAAATAGTTTCTACCCTCACAAAAAAACTCTGGATAATCAGGAGGTCTGGTGTTGGGAAAAGGAACACAGTGCTTAAGAATCTACACACATGCACACACATGCTTCTGGAGGGAAAAGTAGCTTATTCAAGTTTTTTTTAATCAGTCAGGGCTTCTTGACATTTTCTTCCTGAGTGAGTTATTAACATATAGTGGCTCTGTTCTGGCTCATTTTAAAGGGGGATGGAGAGAAGAAGGCAGAAGTTTTCTAAAATATGTCCCTTATAAGTTATAAATAAGTTATAACTTGATTTCTACCACAATTAAAACAAAAGAAACAAATTCCGGTGATCAAAGAAAAAGATCAGGATGGTGATGTTTTTCTGCCAAAAAAAAAAAAAAATCAGTAAAATTGACTGGAAATTAGTTAAAACAGCAGAAAGCTGAAAAAAACACAACAGAGGGTGCCCTGTCATAATCTGGGATCATTTTTTCTCATCGTCACTTACCATATGCTCAAAGAGGTGGCAAAGCAAATTGTTAACCACAGCAAGAACATGACAAGCCCTCTCCTGCTCTCCGCATCTATGGACTCCTTCTTCAGTCTGTTCAACTGAGTGCATACTACGGCTGCCTCAGTGATGTTGCAAGGGCTTGACTCACTTATATGTATGTGACATTGTCAGATTTTTTTCCCAAATAGGTAAAAAATGACACAAATACTGCATGCAATAAAATATGTCATGATGTGCACATAATATACATATAAAACCTCTCCTGCAATGTTTCCCAAAGCTCAGTATCTACCATCTCTCTAGCAAATAAGAGAAGGAAATAGGTTTTTTTGAATCTTGGCAAAAAATAGCTGGTTGTGTTCTCTGTATTCAGAGGTAGCTCTATGTCAGGGTCTTTTCCTGACATGATTTATGGTAGTGTTTGGAGAGTGCTTTCCCCAGAGCATAATAGGAGGAAGAGAAAAACCTCCGGAAGATTTGCTATAGGCATTTAAGATGTCCACTGAATAAATTTGAATTATTACAGCCCAAAACTTAATTCTATAGAACTGGTTGGATGTATAGTGCATGGCCAAAAATAATGAAAAAGGAAGACAACCATGGTGACAGGTGATGCAGGAATGAATGGACCGAGAAAAATGGTCAAGCATAAGCCAAGCCTCTAAAAATGCACCTGCAAAGCAAGCATTGCCTTGAAGGATGGGATTTGGTGTCATCTATGTGTGTATCTGACCATTATGTTAAGTGTCTCTCCAACTATCAGCAAACAAGTAAAAATGCAGAAAAGAACATTATACACCATGCTTAGACATATGCTAGATTTCTACAATATAATAGAGACATATATAACATGAGGAAAGATATGATACTTTCTTTAAAAAAAAAAAAAGCTTGTCTGGAGAGAGCTTATCATTCAATATAGGCATGCAAACATATTTTGGGAGGGACCGTGCAGTATGATAAGAATGCTAGCCATGGAGCCAATGGATCTATTCTTTGCCTCAATTCTTCCCCTTTCCAGGTAAGGGAAAAGCCACCTAACCTCTCTCCATCCTGATTTTCTCCCTTACAAGATGATGGTGAAAATTATCTTTCCTCCCTATCTCAGATGGTTATTGCGAAAAGCAAACAAGATCATGTGCACAGCCTTTTTTTCCCTTTACCCAAAGAACCCATCTATGCTTAGGGCTTTAAGATCTTCAAACAGCATTGGCCACAACAACTTCTTTCAAGATATGTCTCCAGAGGCAAGAAAACAAAAGCAAAAATGAACTTTTGGGACTTCATCAAGATCAAAAGCTTCTGTACAGCAAAGGAAACAGTCAACAAAACAAAGAGGCAACCCACAGAATGGGAGAAGATATTTGCAAATGACACTACAGACAAAGGGCTGATATCCAAGATCTATAAAGAACTTCTCAAACTCAACACATACAAAACAGATAATCACATCAAAAGATGGGCAGAAGACGTGGACAGACACTTCTCCAAAGAAGACATAAAAATGGCTAACAGACACATGAAAAAATGTTCATCATCATTAGCCATCAGGGAGATTCAAGTCAAAACCACATTGAGATACCACTTTACACCAGTTAGAATGGCCAAAATTAACAAGACAGTAAACAAAAACTGTTGGAGAGGATGTGGAGAAAGGGGAACCCTCTTACACTATTGATGGGCATGCAAGTTGGTACAGCCACTTTGGAAAACAGTGTGGAGATTCCTTAAGAAATTAAAAGTAGGGCGCCTGGGTGGCTCAGTGGGTTAAAGCCTCTGCCTTCGGCTCAGGTCATGATCTCAGGGGCCTGGGATCAAGCCCTGCATCAGGCTCTCTGCTCAGCAGGGAGCCTGCTTCCTCCTCTCTCTCTGCCTGCCTCTCTGCCTGCTTGTGATCTCTGTCTGTCAGATAAATAAATAAAAATTCTTTAAAAAAAAAAAAGAAATTAAAAGTAGGGCTACCCTATGAACCTGCAATTGCACTACTGAGTATTTACCCCAAAGATACAGATGTAGTGAAAAGAAGGGCCACCTGTACCCCAATGTGCATAACAGCATTGGCCATAGTCGCCAAACTGTGGAAAGAACCAAGATGCCCTTCAACAGATGAATGGATAAAGAAAATATGATCCATATATACAACGGAGTATTATGCCTCCATCAGAAAGGATGAATACCCAACTTTTATATCAACATGGACAGGACTGGAGGAAATTATACTGAGTGAAATAGGTCAAGCAGAGAGAGTCAATTATCATATGGTTTCACTTACTTGTGGAGCATAAGGAATAACACAGAGGACATGGGGAGATGGAGAGGAGAAGTGAGATGGGGGAAATCAGAGGGGGAGACAAACCATGAGAGAATGTGGACTCTGAGAATCAAACTGAGGGTTTTGGAGGGGAGGGGGTGAGAGGTTAGGTGAGCCTGGTGGTGGGTATTATGGAGGGCATGTATTGTATGGAACACTGGGTGTGGTGCATAAACAATGAATTTTGGAACACTGAAAAGAAATAAAATAAAATAAAATGCAAAAAAATCTTCAAACAGCAACTGATAGTCTAAAATCTGTATATCTAATTGTGGGCTTTTCCCAAAATCTCAGAGCTCTATCTTTATCTGCCTCTGGGTATCTCTACCTGGGGAGCCTCCGGCCACCTACAACTCAATATGTCTGGTTGAAACAGTCCCCTTTATAAACCCACATAAACACATGTACTCACACATGCCCCAGTTCTCCCTGCCACCTATCCAACACCTGTCGTTCTCTGCATATGCCCACAACCACACCTGTCACGAAGTGGCATTGACCCAATGTCCCAAGCATCTATCATGTTAGCTCTTTCTTTTCTACCCACGCTGTCACTCTCCTAGTAACTACAGCTCAGAACCAGTCTTCTCTCCAGTCTCTCTACTGCCTCTCACCCCTAATTCATTCTTTATATCAAAAGGAATTTTGCAAAGGATATCTGATCATATCAGATCATATCACACCCTGAACAGAACAGTGCAATGACTTCCCATTGTCCTTGTAAAAGCCTCAAATGCTTTAACTTGACCATGAATTCACCCTGGGTGAATATAATAAATAAATAAAATCTAGCCATGAAAAAAGGGGAAATCCTGCCATCTGTGACAACATGGATGGGTCTTGAGGGCATCAAGCTAAGTGACATAATTCAGACAAAGATAAATATTGTATGACATCACTTATATGTGAACTCTAAACAAGCCAAATTTAGAGAAAGAGAGTAGAACAGTAGTTTTCAGTGGGTGGGGGGAATAGAGAGACACTGGTCAAAGTGTACAAACTTCTAGTTATAAGATAAATTCTGGGGATCAGAACAGCATGGTGACTATAGTTAAAAATATTGTATTGTATTATTGACACTTGCTAAGAGAGTAGATCTTAAATATTCTCACCATATATATGAGAAAGGGTAATTATGTGAGGTCATGAAAGTGTTCATTAACCTTATTGTGGTAATAATCATTTCTCACTATATACAGATTGAACACCTTAAATTTACACAATGTTACATGTCAGTTATATCTCAATAAAACTGGGAAAAAAGAACTGCGTTATTAGTAACCCAGTAACTTTACCTCTCAGATGGCTATCTCTCCAGTGGGATTCATGAAGCAAGAGTTGTTCACCATTTCTCAGTTTCCTTGTGGGATGATATGTCTGCCACCCATAGAGGTAGCAGCTTGATAATGTTCTCTTTATTGGGAAGAGCTCTTCCCTTTTTCACTTCCTACTCCCCTACTGGTATTTTCTGAAACTCCAGATAAACCGCTGGCACTTGAATCCTTGTCTTGGGGTCTGCTTCTGGGTGAACCCGAAACAAGACAAATAACATGCCCAGGGTAGAGAGAGAGGATTTGAACCCAGGCACTTAAACTCTAAACCCATGCTCTTACCAGTTCCTCTACTGACACTAGGAGGCAGATTGGGCAAAGAGCAGGGTAAAGACCCGAGGCTTGAGAAAGTCTGGTGAATTTAAAGAAATGGTTCAGTATGGTTAGAACAGAACAACTAGGGGGCCAGGATGTGAGTAGGGGGAGATGAGGCTGGAAAAGCAACCCAGGGGAGTGTCCATTCAAGATGCATTAATAATAGGAACTCAGTTAATATTTGTTGAATATAGTAATAAGTGGTTATGAAATGAGTACCTACTATGTATTACACATTATGCAAAGCACTTAAAACAATGATTTAAACAAGGTCACTGCTCAAAAAAAGATTGCAGAGGGGATACGGAATTTAATGAATAAAAGAAATAGACATTATTGAGCTAAAAAACTTTAGGAAGAGACAAGGATAGCCAAAAAATAGTCACTGGTTGAGGTTAATGCTCTATAACCACTACACAAGGGCTAAACTGTCATGACCAAAACTGGCCTAGAGACTGCAGCTCTGAAAACTCGCCAGGCACCTTACTGACTTGGCTCCCAGCTGTGGAGTGAGTATTTTTAGTTCCATGAGGTCAACACAACACATTAGATATACCACACAATCTGGGTCCAGAAAGGAGCTTGCTCCTCATTGTTCACTTCCACTAAATCCCATTGCTATAAATCCAGTCTGGCCACACAAAACAAAAGAAAAAAAAAGAAACAATCTCTTAGAAAGATACATATTCCTAAAACTCTTCAGGCATTGATATGGAATACCTGTTAAGGACCGATTTCGTGAAATGAACTAAGGGAAAGGTCAGTATGTAGGGCATGCTTCAAGCGAAAAGATGACCTGTTCTGTGGATACCATCAGCATGTTTCCCAGCCACCCCTGTCATCATCCAAAGGGCTCCTGAACAAAGTGGCCATAGTGGTAAGGATGGAAGTTACAGATGGGCTCAGCAACATGGACTCCCATTCTCTAGGGCTGATCTCTTGAGTACCCAATCTGCCAGCAGCAGAGACCAAGGTTCACCAGGAGGCTATATTTGCTCCAATTTAGCATCCCGTATATAGTTCTATACTACTGGAGCCAGGATTCATGTGTCCAGGAATTGAGAAGAGGAAATGGGAGTGGCATCACTCACTATTAGCCTTAATCATCTACTCACAAAATTTTTGCTTCTTATTCCCATTACCTCCCATCCCCAGCAGACCTCTGCTCTGCTAGTCATAAGGTCCAAGTTTCACAAGGAGCAATGCTCTCACCTAAACACAACAATGATTTCTTTGAACTGGAAGTTAAGACTAGCACTCAGCTACTTGCTCCTTAGGACTCTGAATCAATAGGCAAAGAGAGAGTTACTGTACTGGCTGGGGAGATTGATCCTAATTACCAAGGGGAAATTGAGTTGCTATTACACAATGAGGGTAAGGAACAGTATGTCTGGAACATAGGAGATCTCTGAGGATGTCTCTTAGTACTATCATCCCCTCTGATTAGAGTCAGTGGAAAGATACAATAACCTAATTCAGGCAGGAATGCTAATGGCCTAGACCCTTCAGCAATGCAATTTAGGTCACCAAAGAGATAAAATAAGCTAAAGTTCTTGCTGAGGGCAAAGGGAATATGAAATGGGTAGTGAAAGAATATAGCTATAAATATCAGCTACAACCACTTGACCAATTGCAAAAATTAGGACTATAATAATTACAGATACTTCTTTCTTATTTTGTTATGAATGTTTATATACATATTATTATTTTGTTAAAGATTTTATTTATTTGATAGACAGAGATCACAAATAAGCAGAGAGAGAGGGGGAAGCAGGCTCCCTGCTAAGCAGGGAGCCCGATGGGGGGCTCGATCCCAGGACCCTGAGATCATGACCCAAGCCGAAGGTAGAGGCTTAACCCACTGAGCCACCCAGGTACCCCTATATATATTTTAAACAAATATATTTGTTTTCTCCCTTTTCTAGTCCCCTTATTGTCTAACATAAGATATAATAATAATAGGTAACCTTATGTCACAAGAGTTAAGTTACAGAATATCAAGAATAAGAGTGAACATCAGCCAAGGACTTTGTATCCTCTTCTGGGAAAGTGTCAGTGGGTTTTCACTGTATACAGGATAGTTATGTCATGTTAGTTTGGTTTGGCTATCACCTTCATTTGGAGAGTGAGTATGGTTTAGGGAGATGTGTCTGAGTGCCAAGATAACAAGACGTGGATTGTGAGTTTCAGTTTTATGTGCTGACTTGGCTAGGACATAGTGTCAGTTATCCAAACAAATCTAGGTGTTATAGTTCAAGTATTTTGTAGGTGTGATTAGTGTCTACAGTCAATTGACTCCAAGAGTGATTGTCCTAGATAATCTGAGTGGGCCTTATTCTGTAGTTGAATTGCCTTCAAAAGAACCAAGGTTTTCCTGAAGAAGAAGAAATGCTGTGGTGGCCTGCACCTTCAGCGCATGTTCCAGCTGGACCCTCCTGACAGCCTGCCCTACATATAGTTATCTTGTTTATACATGATTATCTTTGCAAAATGCACAAGAAGTTGGTATTGTACAATGTCTTCTGGAAAGAAATTTAGTAGCTGGAAGATAAGGAAGGGAAAGACATTTTTAACCATGTACCATTTAGTAAGTGAGTTTTGAGCCACTTGAATTCATTACCAGTCCAAAAACTTCTTTTACTTTAAACAGATAAAATTCCTTAAAAGAATATAATTCTAATGCTCACTTTCTCTCCCCTTTCCACCTATTCAGGTTTTATCTATGTCCACCTAGGTAGGTTGACCTTGAACACAGTGACTGCCTTAACACACAACTTTCCAAGTGTGACTCAAAAACTACCTATACACCTTGAAAAGTTCAATGGACAACATAGTTTTAAAAGACTTTGAAATTGTTCATGAGACTCTATGTATTTGCCAAACTTTGGGGCCACGAGCAAGATAAGGGAGTTAATTCAGTGTTGTACATAAAAATATTGTTGAGATTCGCTTTGAAATGGACAAAACATCAAAGAAACAAGTGAGTACTGAATTGCAGTCCACTAAGGAATCCCATTACACTATGTTACCAGGTAATCATTCATAGTTCGTGTTTCCTGGGACCTGGGGATGTCATTTGAAGCCATGTAATGTCATGGTGATGTGTGGGCCAAGACTACTGCAGTATGAAATGGTAGATGTTTTTATTTAAAACATACACAACATTCATATCAAACACCATTTCCAGTTCAGATCCTTACTACAATAGACGAAACGATAGGGAACTAATTCTCCACCAATGCAATAGCAGGGAATAAAAAGCTAACATACAATTAATGCAGAGGGTAACTAAGAAACAGTCACATCATTTGCATGACACTGGGGTATCAGACTATGAGATTCTCCACTGACTTCTTGCTTTCTTTGTCATTGATTTTGTTGTCAGAAAAATGCTATATCTGTGAATTACAGGATATGAAATAAGGAACTGAATAAACTAGCTTCTGGTTCTTCCAGAAAATAAAATCAATTAAAATAAAACACCATCAGAAGCATCCTTATAAGAGAGGCATAGGGAATCTTGATACTGTACATATAGAAGGCCATGTGAGACAGAGAGAAATTGGAGTGATGTGGCCACAAACCCAAGAATGCCAGCAGCCACCAGGAGCTGGAAGAGGCAAGAAATGGGTTAAGCCCTGACATCTCCCATGGGAGTATGGCCCTGCTGACACTTTGATTTTGTCCCAGTGACACTGGATTTGAACTTTTGGCCTCCAGAACTATGAGAGAATATATTTCTGTTGTTTTAAGCCATCAGGTTTTTGGTATGTCTTATAATGGTGACAGGAAGCTAATAAACATGCACTTATATTAAAAATAAATAAATAAATCAAAGGCTTCTTTTATGACTAGAGAAGTAGCCATGATGTCACAGAAAGAATGGGGTCTTCAAGTTCTGAGACTCCAGTTCTAATTCATGCAGCATCACTAGCTACATGGCTTTGGGAAAACCTCTTAAATGCTGAGTCTGTTTCCTTATCCATGAAATGGGGTGGCAATACCTACTTGCAGTAGGCAAAGCAATGGTCCAAAGATGTCCATGTCCTAATTTCTGGAACCAATGCATATGCTACCATATGTGGCAAAGGGGATTTTGCAGAGGGGAGCAAACTGATGCTCTCAAAATGGGATGATTATTCTAGATTTTCCTGGTTAGCCCAGTATAATCACAAGGTCTCCCAGAAGAGTCAGAGTGAAAAACATGTAGCAATGGAAACAGGTCAGAGAGAGAGATTGATATTTGAAGATGCTGTGTTACTGACTTAGAAAAATGGAAGAATGAGCCTCCAGCCAAGGGAGGCAGACAGCCTCTATCTAGGAGCTGGAAAAAGCAAGGAAGTGGATTCTCCTGTTGAGTGTCTCAAGGAAGGGCAGCTGCCACCAAAACCTTGATTTTAGCCAGTGAAACCTATTTCAGACTTCTGACCTCTGAAGTTGTAAGATATTTATATTGTTTCAGGCTGCTGAATATAGTAATTTGTTACAGCAGCAGTAGGAAACTAATATACCAACCCATCCGAGTTGTTGTCAGATTTAAAAGTAGCTTTTAATTATGGTAATATTTATTATTAGAAGAGAGTTTTTTTTAAATATTCTGAGAAGTGACTGATCTATACATAAACTATCTCTGTAGGCCAAAAATAATTCTATTCAACTGTTCAGAGTTTCAGAAAGTCTTAAGTACAGAGTTGATTTTTGTGCATTCAGTTCTTCACATGTGGAGTAGAATGCTTCCCATATGTCCCCATAGGATTAAATATGTTTAAGGGAAATCTTCTTCAATATCCTGGCATCATGACCTTGAAGTCCTTATTTATGGAGGGCATTTAGCTAAGAAAACTGAATGACCTCTATGCAATTTTTTTTTTAGCTTTTATCAAAAGGTGACAGAACCAAAGCTTGTTTCTTTTTCTAGTGAAGGTTTGCCAAGTTTTCTCTGATTATAAAACTTCCTTAGTTTGTTCCAGAAGTCAATGTCTCTCAAACCCTATGCAAGTTAACATGAACTCTGAAAAGATGCAGTAAAATACCCACCTGACCTCTGCCTATGCCTCTACTTCCATTCCCCAGTTTCTTTGGCCATCAGCTCATTTCAAGCATCACTTGGCTTGTTTTCTACCTGGACCTCAAAGTTGGTCATCAACTATGTGCTCCCTTGTCTTCCAGAACCCCTCTTTTCTAGAGCTCTCCTGTACCTTATTGCCAGCCCCAACTCTGGGTGAACTCTCCCACCTACCCTCCCTGCACCTTCTCTCTGCCCAGGGAGCTTTGCCAATATTAGTCTCCTAACTGGCCTTTTGGATGCATGGTCTACCATGAAATCATCCTGTCATTAACCAGGCCTGAAGGGCTCAGCTGATTATCTTGTGCTCATTTTTCATCAGCTTGCCATAGCATGCACCAGAGCTCTATTCCAAACCTTTTCACTCCACTAAGCCATTAAACATTCACTACATCACCATTTTTTCAGCAAATAAATCTACCCATGTGCTTTACTCCAGGGTAATCTAGAAAGCTCTTTAGCATCCTTTTACTCTGCCTGAAAAGGCCTGCTTGGCCAATGCCCTCTGCCTTCACCATGTTGTCATCACTCTCTTCTCACACCTGCATTAATCATCCTTTATTCCAGCACCAATATTTTCCTTTACACTTACTATTTTCCTCGGCCAATAAATATTTTTAAGTTTTCCTGTTCTTCAATCACTTTTTCCTCCAGCTTCCTCAAAAATATTAACATATAATCCCTCTTTCTTCCTAACAACTCATATTTTTTAAAAGATTTTATTTATTTATTTGACAGACAGAGATCACAAGTAGGCAGAGAGGCAGGCAGTGAGAAAAGGAAGCAGGCTCCCTGCTGAGTAGAGAGCCTAATGTGGGGCTCGAATCCCAGGACCCTGAGATCATGTCTGACCCGAAGGCAGAGGCTTTAACCCAGTGAGCCACCCAGGCACCCCCTAACAACTCACATTTATTGAATGGTTCTTTGGGCCCAGGGTTAAGTATTTATATGCATTATCACATTTATTCATCCTGAGGTAGGTACTGCCATTAGTTCATCTGCACCAACAAGGAAGTAAACTTGAAGTAACTCCTCAGAAACACTGCTCTAGTCA
Organism: Taxidea taxus jeffersonii; assembly: GCA_003697995.1. Classification (NCBI taxonomy): domain Eukaryota; kingdom Metazoa; phylum Chordata; class Mammalia; order Carnivora; family Mustelidae; genus Taxidea; species Taxidea taxus. Next base: position 28,102 of record ML106085.1, on the reverse strand, counting down.
AAAGAGAATGCAGATTTGGACCCAGACTAGCTAACTGCAAATGTCTATGCTTAACCACACAGCTGTGTTGCCTCCTCCTGATTGCCCTTTCCCTTTTCAACCTCTTATGGTCTGATCCTGCTCCACCCACTCTGCTCAAACTGCTCCCTGAGGGCCATTAATTCTTGATTTCAAAATCCAGTGGCTCTTTCCTGGTTCTCCTCAAAATAACCATCTCACTCTCTCCTGCCTTCAGGGATGCCACACTCTGTTTCCCTCCTCTGATTTTACTTACTCTGCCTCTACTGGATTCCTTGGATGCTCAGGTCTGCTCCTGATTCTCTTCTTCTCTTCTTGAATCTTTTTTTTTTTCCTCTCTTAATATTTTATGTATTTTTGAGAGAGAGAAAGACCAGGAGTGGGGGAAAAGGACAAAGGGAGAAGGAGAAGCAGGCTTCCTGCTGAGCAGGGAGCCTGATGCCCAGCTCCATTCCAGGACTCTGAGATCATGACCTGAGCATAAGGCAGATGCTTAACCTACTGAGCCACCCAGGTGCCCATCTTCTTGAATCTTTATACTCTTACCTTTTGCTGGCAGCCAGTCCCAAAGATTAACAAATCAGCCCTATTTATAGGACTCCTTTCAGTTATTCAACATTTTTTTGAGACTTTCCCCTTCAAGTGCTGAAATTTTTATTCTGAGAGACGTGGGAGCTCTTCCAGGACATGGCAACAGTGTGCCAACTACCACCTCCTGAAGGTCCGCTAGCTAAATGCGCTATGACAGGCTTGATGGTCCTGAAAAGATAAGATTTATGAAACACAAGCTCTGGGAAAGCTACTCATTTCTACACTTTCAATTGAGGAAGACACACTCTAAAACCTCTTTATTTGTAAAATGGAAGTAAGACCATCAACCCATTTCAGGAGCAGGTGGGGGGACTAGAGCATGATTTGTGAATAGCAACTATGTAAATCATAAAGAAAACAAATAAAGGACCACAAATGTTCAAAGAGCAAGTAAAAGGCAACTTTTCAAGCTAATTCATCTTTGTTAATCATGAGGTTACTTGTACAGTATATGCTATTTTCTATATGTTTGGATATTCTGCATGCTTTCTGGGCTGAAGCGTACGTAGTTGAAACTTTTTCTGGCAAATGTTTCAGATAACACCGAATGGACTGACACTGATTGATGGTATGAAGCCAAGCTATAATGAGGTGACGTTCATTTATTAAGTTGGTGAGCAGTTTTATATACTTGTTTTTTACTAAGGGGTTTAATTCTCCTCCTCTGGTTCGAGAGAAAACAGAACATACTCTTCCGAAGCACAGACAGGAAGGGAACCCTCTGCCCATTATCTAACAATCTTCTCAAAAGTATCCAGGCTTTTTTTCCCTGGAGCATACCTCAGCTGTCAATGGGATGGCCACAGCTGTGGTGCTGGTGTTGGCCATGGAAAGGGAACTGGGTGAAGGTCACAGGTATGCACATTCAAACTTTATCCATCCCATTTTTCCCCATCTTTAGCAATGTCCCTTTGTCATCAAAATGTATTTTTTTAACTTTACCTTTTTGTATTAATAACCTTAATTTGCACAAAAAGAATTACAGAAAACAACATGGCCACCAAACCTTCTGTTTTTTCACTATGCCTATGGGAATTATGGGAGAGAGGGATTCATAGTTAGGGAATTTTCCCCACATACTCTCTAAATTGGAAATCAGAAAATTAAGGCTACCTTCTGGAAGTTAAGCTAATTAAATTTTCACATAATGGTAAGAGACCATTATGTGGGATCAAAGAGAAAGTCTCTTTGATCCCATAGAAATCACATCACATAATGGTAAAAGACCATTCTACGGGATCAAAGAGAAAGTCTCTTTGATCCCATAGAAAGATTCACTCTTCTAAAAATAACAACTTTCTGGGGTGCCTAGATGGCTCAGTCAGTTAAGCATCAGACTCTTGGTTTAGGTTCAGTCATGAACTCAGGGTCAGAAGGTCAAGCCGTGTATTGAGTCCCTAACTCAGCTGGAACCTGCTTGAGATTCTCTCTTCCTCCCTCTGTCCCTTCTCCCACTCGTGCAAGCACTCTCATGTGTGTGTGCTTTCTCTCTCTCTCTCTCAAATAAATAAAAATTTAAAATTAAAATAAAAACAGCATCTTTCTTGGTATTAAGAACACATCTAAACAAAAAATGTACTAACAGAAGTCAGCGGCCAAAAGAAAAACATGGGGTCCAGAAGGCAAACCTAGAAGCATGTGCCCAGGACTAGCCAGGAGAATAAAAATGGCTCAGGCAGAATTCTAATATTCTAGACCTTGGAGAAATGTTTATCATCTGCTTAGGATTTGAAGATATTCAATTCCAGTATGACTCAACTGAAATGAACTCCAAGACCATTGATCTGCCTGCTCCCCAAGCAAACTTTCCATTGTCCAATTTCCCAGCTACCTTGTAATAAAGAATGAAAGTGCCTTGCATTGAAGCATAAGATCATCCCATTCCTACAGTATATACCATTTCACGGTATATACATAAGTTACCATTCTGGTTCATCCATTTAGTTCCCTACTAACGTGGTTTATAGCTCTGCAGGTGGTGGGGCGGGGGGGGGGGGGCCTTAAAAGTCCAGAGTCTGTAACTTCAAGACTGAGGTTCACCATCTGTTAGGTCTCTAATGTGACCAGTTAGGTGCCCCTCCCTCGATTGCAGGCCACCTGTTTTCGTCTTAAAAACACCAGCAATGGTCTCACCTATAAAAAACAATAAGCAAGTTTATTAGGTGGCCATTACTTAATAAATGTAACCAAAGCTATGACGTTTTTTATACCAGAAATATCTAGTTATAAAATATAATGGGGAAAAAATACCTTTCTCAATGGCAAAATAAAAAAAAGAAAAGCATACCATTTCTATGAAGAAAATAACAGAATTTAACCAAAGGACCTAAAAGATTTTATTAGAGAGAGACAACATCCCTGAATAGAAAGACTTAATATTGTAATGAAGTCTCAGTAAAACAATCTGTATATTTAATATAATTTCTATCAAACTTTTAAAATATCTTTTGGAGAACCTGACAATATAATTCTGAGCTTTCTCTGAAAGAATAAGCTAAAAATCTACTCAAGAGAAATTTGAAAAGAAATAATAAAGGATGGCTGGTCCTCCCAGTTAATAAAGGTAAGGCAATTAACCAGTATAGCACCAGTGTAGAAATAGGAAAAAATAATAACTGAAATAACACAAAGTCAAGACACATCAAACCTTTAACAAAGATGGGATTTCAGATTAATGGAAAAATAATGGCTATAACAAATGGCACTGGGATAGCTAGCTATCAATTTTTGGAAAGGCAATATAGTTAAATTAATATTTCAAAACTAAATAAAATTTAATGGATAAATCAATACTTAAATGGATAAATCAATATTTCAAAATCTAAATAAAAATTTAAGGAACCAATGGTTTAAATGGAACCATAAAAGTATCCAAAGAAAATTAGTTTCTTTTTCTATTTTATTGATGCAAAAACATTTAGCATGTTACACTTTTAACAAAATTTTAACAAAATTTTAAGGGTATAATTCATTATTGCAGATTATAGGTATGATAGACATCAAGATGATAGACATCTTGATTTTATTCATCTTCCTTAAGAGAAACTTTATGCCTCTTGATTAGTAACTTTTTTTCTTTTACCTCTAGCCCCTTACAACCACCATTTTACACTTCAATTCTATGAATTTCACTATTTTAGATACCTTATATAAGTAGAATCATGCAGCTTTTGTCTTTCTGTGAGTGGCTCATTTCCCTTAGCATAATGTCCTCAAGGTTTATCCATGTTGTTGTGTTACAGAATGTCCTTTAATGTTGAATAGTATTCTACTGTATGTATGTACCATATTTTCTTTATCCACTCATCTGTCAATGCACATTTTGGTTGCTTCCACATTTTAGCTCTTGGGAGTAACACTACAATGAACATATAATGCAATCTCTTCAAGATCCTGTTTGCAATTCTTCTGGATAAATACCCAGAAATGAGATTTCTGGACCACTCATGAACCTCCACATTATTTCCCATGGTACTGCACCATTTTCCATTTCCACCAACAGTGTGCAAGGTTTTCAATTTTTACATATCAAAAATTGTTTTTTGATTGTATTTCCCTGAAATGGTTAGTGACATTGAGCATTTTTTCATACAGCCATTAGTCACTTCCGCATTTTCTTTGGAGAAATGTGTCTATTCAAGTCTTTACCCTATTTCTTTAATTGGGCTTTTAGGTTTTTTGCTATTGAAGTGTAGGAGTTCCTTGCATATTTTGGATATTAAGCCCTTATCAGATATATGGTTTGTACATATTTTTGCCCATTCCATAACCTGCCTTTACCCTCTGTTTGTTCCTTCCTTGCTGTACAGCAGCTTTTTGGTTTGATTTAGTACCACTTGCTTATCTTTGTTATTGTCGCCTGTGCTGTCAGTTTCACATCCATTAAATCATCGCCACAACCAACATCATTAACTTTTTCTCCTGTTTTCTTCTGGAAGTTTTACAATTTCAGTCTCAAGTCTTTTAGCCATTTTGAGTTGATTTTGTGTATGGTGTAAGAGCACAATTTTATTGCTTTCATGTGGATACCCAGTTTTTCCAGCACCGTTTGTTGAATAGACTGTCCTTTCCCCCTGTGTACTCTTGGCACCCTTGTCAAAGTTAAGTTGACCACATACATGTGGATTTATTTCTGAGCTGTCAATTCTGTTCCACTGGTCTGTATGTCTTTCTTTCTACCAGTACCGTACTGTTTTGGCTATTTATAACATATAGTGCAAGATATTTCACAATGTATTTTGAAATCAGGTGTGATGCCTCTAGCTTTATTCTTCTTCCTCAGGATTTGTTTGACTATCCATGATCTTCTGTGGTTTCATGTAAATTATAAAATTCTTTTTTCTGTTTCTGTAAAGAATGTCATTGGGACTTTGATAGGGATTTCATTGAATCTATAGATCACTTTAGGTAGTATGGACATTTTGACAATAATAAGTCTTCCAATCCCTAAATACAGGATGTCTTTCCATTTGTTTGTGCCTTCTTTAATTTCTTAAAAAACTTTGAAAAAAAAAAAAACTTTGTGCAGTTTTCAGTATACACATCTATCATCCTAGCTAATTCCTAAATATTTTTAAGAATTTACTCCTAGGGGCACCTGGGTGGCTCAGTGGGTTAAGCCTCTGCCTTCAGCTCGGGTCATGATCTCAGGGTCCTGGAATCGAGCCCTGCATCAGGCTCTCTGCTCAGCAGGGACCCTGCTTCCCCTCTCTGTCTGCCTGCCTCTCTGCCTACTTGTAATCTCTCTCTGTGTGTCAAATAAATAAAATAAAATATTTAAAAAAAATAATTTACTCCTAAGTTTTTCTTGGTATTATTGTAAATGGGATTGTTTTCTAAATTATTTTTCAGATAGTTCATTGTTAGTATGCAGAAATGCAACTGATCTTCACATGTTGGTTTTATATCTTGTAACTTTGCTGAGTTTATTAGTTCTAAAAGTTTTTTGGTTGAATCTCTAGGGTTTTCTACATATAAGATTATGTTCTCTGCAAACAGACAATTTTACTTCTTCCTTTCTGATTTGGGTAAGTTTTTTTGTTTCCTTGTCCAATTGTTCTGGCTATAACTATGGACTATTGTTATTAAGTTGAATAAAAGTGATGAAATTTTGCCTTGTTCCTAATACTAGAAGAAAATCTTTCAGTTTTCACCATTGAGTATGATGTCAGCTGTAACTTTTTCACACATACTCTTATTTTTTAAGGTACTTTTCCCTCTATTTCTAGTTTGTTTAAAGTTTATATCATGAAAAATGTTGAATTTTGACAAATGCCTTTTTTGTGTCTTTTGAGATAGTCATGTGGTTTTTTTTAAGATTTATTTATTTGAGAAATAGAAAGTGAGTGAGAGAGAGTACAAGCTGGAGGGAGGAGCAGGAAGGGGGAGGAGAAACAGGCTCCCCGCTGAGCAGGGAGCCCAATGCAGGCTCTATCCCAGGATCCTGGGGTCTTGACCTGAGCAGAAGGCAGACACTTAATCTACTGAGCCATCCAGGTACCTCGAGATGGTCATGTGATTTTTATCTTTTATTCTATTAATGTGGTATATCACATTGTTTGATTTTCATAAGTTGAAACATCCTTGGTCCCAGAGATAAAATCCCACTTGGTCATGGTGTATTCTCTCTTTAATGTGCTACTGGCTTCAGTTTTCTAGCCATTTGTTGAGATTTTGCATCTATATTCATCAAGAATATTGGCCTGTGGAGACAAACCATAAGTGACTCTTAATCTCAGGAAATAAACTGAGGGTTGCTGGTGGGTGTGGGGGAGGATATGGTGGCTGGGTTATAGATATTGGAGTGGGTATTTGCTATGATGAGTGCTGTGTATTGTGTAAGCCTGATGATTCACAGACCTGTACCCCTGAAGCAAATAATACATTATATGTTAATTTAAAAAATTAAAAATTAAAAAATTAAAAATTAAAAAATTTAGAAAGGATATTGGTCTGTGTTATTTTGTGATGTCCTTGCCTGGTTGGGTATCAGAAGTAATACTAGTCTTATGAGTTTTGGAGTGTTCCCTCTTCTTTAGTTTTTTTGGAAAATTTTCAGAAGGATTATTGTTAATTCTTCCTTAAATCTTTGGGAAAAAAATCAATGGGTCTGGGCTTTTCTATGTTGAGAGGCTTTGAGTACTTATTTAATCTCCATACTAGTTATAGGGTTGCTCAGACTTTCTATTTTTTCATGGTTTGGTATTGGTAGTTCGTATGTTTCTAGGAATTTTTTTTTAAAGATTTTATTTATTTATTTGACAGAGATCACAAGTAGGCAGAGAGACAGGCAGAGAGAGAGGAGGAAGCAGGCTGTCTGCAGAGCCGAGAGCCCAATGTGGGGCTCGATCCCATGACCCTGGGATCATGACCTGAGCCAAAGGCAGCGACTTTAACCCACTGAGCCACCCAGGTGCCCCTGGTTCTAGGAATTTATCCATTTCTCCTAGATTATCTATTTTATTGTCATTTAATTGTTCATTTAGTCTCATGATTTCTGTGACAAAATTTGTAATATCTCTTCTTTCATTTTTTTTTACTTTTTTAAATTTCTGTGATGAAATTTGTAACATCTTTTCTTTCATTTCTGATTTTATTTATTTGAGTCTTTCTTTCTTAGTCTAAGGGTTTCTCAATTTTGTGTCTTTTTTAAAAATTTTTTTAAAGTACCAACTCTTAAGTATCATTGATTTTTCTTGATTGTTTGTCCATTTTCTATTTATTTCTGCTCTAACTTTTGTTATTTCTTCCTTGTATTAACTTTGGTCTTAGTTTATTCCTCTCTTTCTAGCTCTTTGAAGTGTAAAGTTAAGTTGTTATCAGAGATCTTTCTCCCTTTCTTATAGTTGCTTATTGCTATGAACTGTCCTCTTTTTATTGCCCTTTTTTTTGTAGGCCATAAATTTTCGAATGTTGTGTTTCCATTTTCATGTCTCAAGGTATTTTCTAATTTCATTTATTTATTCTTTGATTCAATAGTTAATCAAGAGTGTGTTTTTGAAGATGGCAGAGAAGTAGCAGGCTGAGATGACATCACGCAGCAGGAGATCAGCTAGATAGCTTATCAAACCATTCTGAACACCTACAAATCCAACAGGAGATCAAAGAGAAGAGCAGCAATTCTAGAAACATAAAGTCAACCACTTTCTGAAAGGTAGGACTGGCGAGAAGTGATCCAAAGCGAAGGGAAGATAGACCAAGGGGAGGGGTGGGGGGGGGGGGCCAGCTCCCAGCAAGTGGCAGAGCAATGGAGCACAAAATCAGGACTTTTAAAAGTCTGCTCCATGGAGGGACATCGCTCCAGAGGCTAAGCCTGGGTGAAGCCCACACAGGGACAGCATGGCCTCAGGTCCTGCGGGGTCACAGAAGGATCAGGGGTGTCTGAGTGTCACAGAGCTCACAGGTATTAGAGTGGGGAAGCCGGCTGCAGAGACAGAGCTGAGGAGTGAGCTCTCAACTCAGGGTACCTTGAACTATGATCTATAGCACAGGCCACTGTTCTGTGAGTGGAGATACTACAAGATCCGGGGTGACCCCCCTGGAAGAGCTCAAGGATCTGCTGGGTTTGGAAACTCCAGGCAGGGCTGTGTGCCAGAGACAGAGACACTTGGTCACAGGCTGGGTGAGCTCAGAGCGCAGCCGGAGGCCAGGGAGAAGGGAGTGATTGAGCGCTTTTCTCTGAGGGCACACTGAGGAGTGGAGCCTGAGCACTTGGCTCCTCCGGGCCGGAGATTGGGAGGCCGCCATTTTCATTCCCATCTTCTGGAACTCTACAGAAAGCATTCAGGGAACAAAAGCTCCTGAAAATGAACCCTAGAGGATTACTTAGCATGGACCCTGGCAAAGGTGGTGCAATTCTGCCTCAGGCAAAGATACTTGAGAATCACTACAACAGGCCTCTCCCCCAGAAAATCAACAAGAAATCCAGCCAAGACCAAGTTCACTTACCAAGGAGAACAGTGGAATTCCAGAGGAGGAGAAAGCAAAGCATGGAATTCATGGCTTTCTCCCCATGATTCTTTAGTCTGGCAAAATTAATTAATTTTTAAACTTTATGTTTTTTCTTCTGCTAATTTTTTTAAATTTTTACCCTTTCCTCTTTTAACATTTTTTAACTAGTTTATCTTAATAATACCTTTCATTTAAAAAAATCTTTTTTGAACCCTCATTTTTATAGTCATATTTTATCCTTCATTGTATCTAACTTTCTTTTTTTTGTATACACATAGGGTTTTTTCTTCTAAAAAAATCTGGGGTACAACTTCTTCTAACAGATCCAAATACACCCTAAATCTAGCACAGGGCTTTGTTCTAGTCTCCAGCCTGAGCAAATTCTCTCCACTTTCTTTTTCTTTATTCTCCTAACCACTTTATCTTATCAACTCTTTTTTTTGAAATTTTAAAAAAAACTTTTCATCTTTATAGTCATATTCCATCCCAGCATCGTGTTTACCCTTACATATGTTTTTCATTTTTTTTTAATATTGGGAGGTAGTTTCTTCTAGGAGACCAAAATACTCCCCAAATTAAGTGGGTGACCATGTTGTATTCACCAGTCTAATATATATTTTTTCTTTTTTATATATTTTTTTTAATTTTTTTTCTGAACTTCTTTTAATCCCCCTTTTTACCCCCATGATTTGGGGTCTCTTCTGATTTGGTTAAAGCATATTTTCCTGGGGTCTTTGCCACTCTTTTAGTATTTTATTCACTCCTTCATATATTCTTATCTGGATAAAATGACAAGGCGGGGAAAACTCACCACAAAAAAAAAGAACAAGAGGCAGTACCAAAGGCTAGGGACCTAATCAATATGGACATTGGTAATATGTAGATCTAGAGTTCAGAATGACAATTCTCAAGGTGCTAGCCAGGCTCAAAAAAGGCATGAAAGATATTAGAGAAACTCTGTCTGGAGAAATAAAAGCCCTTTCTGGAGAAATAAAAGAAATAAAATCTAACCAAGTTGAAATTTAAAAAAGCTATTAATGAGGTGTAATAAAAAATGGAGGCTCTTACTCCTAGGATAAATGAGGCAGGAGAGAGAATTAGTGATATAGAAGACCAAATGACAGAGAATAAAGAAGCCAAGCGAAAGGGAGACAAACAACTCCTGGACCACGAGGGGAGAATTCAAGAGATAAATGATACCATAAGATGAAACATTAGAATAATTGGGATTGCTGAAGAAGAAGAAAGAGAGAGGGGAACAGAAGGTATATTGGAGAGAATTATTTTAGAGAATTTCCCTAATATGGCAAAGGGAACAAGCATCAAAATCCAGGAGGTGCAGAGAATCCCCCTGAAATTCAATAAGAATAGGTCCACACCTCATAATCTAATAGTAAAATTTACAAGTCTTAGCAACAAAGAGAAAACCCTGAAAGCAGCCTGGGAAAAGAAGTCTGTAACATGATAAAATATTAACAATGATAAATGTAACAATGATAAAAATATTAGATTGGCAGCAGACTTATCCACAGAGACCTAGCAGGCATGATATATTCAGAGCACTAAATGAGAAAAACATGCAGCCAAGAATACTATATCCAGCTAGGCTATCATTGAGAATAGAAGGAGAGATAAAAATCTTCCAGGACAAACAAAAACTAAAATAACTTACAAACACCAAACCAGCTCTACGGGAAATATTGAAAGGGGTACTCTAAGCAAAGAGAAAGCCTAAAAGTAGCAGCTCAGAAAGGAACAGAGACAATATACAGAAATAGTCACCTTACAGCCAATACAATGGCACTAAATTCATACCTCTTAATAGTTATGCTGAATGTAAATGGGCTAAATGTCTCAATAAAAAGACACAGGGTTTCAGAATGGATAAAAAAACAAAACCCATCAATATGCTGCTTACAAGAACCTCATTTTAGACCCAAAGACACCTCCAGACTGAAAATGAGGGGGGTAGAAAAAAATATATACCATGCTAATCGACAACAAAAGAAAGCTGGGGTGGCAATCCTTATATCAGATCAATTAGATTTTAAGCCAAAGACTATAATGAGAGATGAAAAGGACACTATATCATACTCAAAGAGTCTGTCCAATTTAAAGATCTAACAATTTTAAATATCTATGCCCCTAACATGGGAGCAATCAACTATATAAACCAATTAATAACAAAATCAAAGAAACACATCAACAGTAATACATAATAGTAGTGGACTTTAACACTCCCCTCACTGAAATAGACAGATCATCCAAGCAAAAGATCAACAAGGAAATAAAGGCCTTAAATGACACACTACCAGATGGATATCACAGATATATTCAGAACATTCCATCCCAAAGCAACAGAATACATATTCTTCTCTAGTGCACATGGAACATTCTCCAGAATAGATTACATCCTGGGTCATAAGTCAGGTCTCAACCGGTATCAAAAGACTGGGATCATTCCTTGCATATTTTCAGACCACAATACTCTGAAGCTAGAACTCAATCACAAGAGAAAATTTGGAAAGAACCCAAATATATGGAGACTCAACAGCATCCTTCTAAAGAATGAATGGGTCAACAAGGAAATTAAAGAATTGAAAAAATTCATGGAAACAAATGATAATGAAAGCACAAAGATCAAAATCTGTGGGACAGAGCAAAGGCAGTCCTGAGAGGAAAATACATAGCGATACAAGCCTTTCTCAAGAAATAAGAAAGGTCTCAAATACACAACCTATACCTACACCTAAAGGAGCTGGAGAAAGAACAACAAAGAAAGCCTAAACCCAGCAGGAGAAGAGAAATAATAAAGATTAGAGCATAAATCAATGAAATAGAAACCAAAAAAACAATAGAGCAAATCAACGAAACTAGAAGCTTGTTCTTTGAAAGAATTAATAAGATTGATAAACCCCTGGCCAGACTTATCAAAACAAAAAGAGAGAGGACCCAAATAAATAAAATTATGAATGAAAGAGGAGAGATCACAACCAATACCAAAGAAATACAAACAATCATAAGAACATATTATGAGCAACACTATGCCAGCAAATTTGACAATCTGGAAGAAATGGATGCTTCCCTAGAGACATATAAACTGCCAAAACTGAACCAGGAAGAAACAGAAAACCTGAACAGACCCATAACCAGTAAAGAGATTGAAAGAGTCATCAAAAATCTCCAAACAAACAAAAGCCCAGGGCCAGATGGCTTCCCAGGGGAATTCAGTCAAACATTTAAAGAAGAATTAATTCCTATTCTTCTGAAACTGTTCCAAAAAACAGAAATGGAAAGAAAACTTCCAAACTCATTTTATGAGGCCAGCATCATCTTGATCCCCAAACCAGACAAGGATCCCATCAAAAAAGAGAATTACAGACCAATATCCTTGATGAACACAGATGCGAAAATTCTCACCAAAATACTAGCCAATAGAATCCAACAGTACATTAAAAGGATTGTTCAGCATAACCAAGTGGGATTTATTCCAGAGATATAAGGTTGGTTCAATATCTGCAAATCAACCAATGTGATACAATACATTAATAAAAGAAAGAACAAGAACCATATGATACTCTCAATAGATGCTGAAAAAGCATTTGACAAAGTATAGCATCCCTTCCTGATCAAAACTCTTCAAACTATAGGGATAGAAGGCACACACCTCAATATTATCAAAGCATCTATGAAAAACCCACCACAAATATCATTCTCAATAGAGAAAAACTGAGAGCTTTTCCACTAAAGTCAGGAACACGACAAGGATCCATTATCACCACTGCTATTCAACATAGCACTAGAAGTCCTAGCCTCAGCAATCAGACAACAAAAAGAAATTAAAGGCATCCAAATCAGCAAAGAAGAAGTCAAACTCTCACTCTTTTGCAGATGATATGATACTATATGTGGAAAACCCAAAAGGCTCCACTCCAAAACTGCTAGAACTTTTACAGGAATTCAGTAAAGTGTCAGGATAGAAAATCAATGCACAGAAATCAGTTGCATTTCTTTACACCAACAACAAGACAGAAGAAAGAGAAATTAAGGAATCAATGCCATTTACAATTGCACCCAAAAACCATAAGGTACCTAGGAATAAACCTAACCAAAGAGACAAAGAATCTATACTCAGAAAACTATAAAGTACTCATGAAAGAAATTGAGGAATACACAAAGAAATGGAAAAATATTCCATACTCATGGATTGGAAGAACAAATGTTGTGAAAATGTCCATGCTACCTAAAGCAATCTACACATTTAAAGCAATCCCTATCAAAATCCCATCCACTTTTTTTCAAAGAAATGGAACAAATAATTCTAAAATTTGTATGGAACCAGAAAAGACCTCAAATAGCCAGAGGAATATTGAAAAAGAAAGCCAAAGTTGGTGGCATCACAATTCCAGACTTCAAGCCCTATTACAAAGCTGTCATCATCAAGACAGTAAGTATGGTACTAGCACAAAAACAGCACATAGATCAATGGAACAGAATAGAGAGCCCAGAAATAGACCCTCAACTCTATGGTCAACTGATCTTTGACAAAGCAGGAAAGAATGTCCAATGGAATAAAGACAGCCTCTTCAACAAATGGTATTGGGAAAATTGGATAGCTACATGCAGATAAATGAAACTGGACACTTTCCTTACACCACACATGAAAATAGACTCAAAATGGATGAAATACCTCAATGTGAGACAGGAATCCATCCAAATCCTTGAGGAGAACACAGGCAGGAACTTCTTGGACCTCGGCCGCAGCAACTTCTTCCTAGGAACATTGCCAAAGGCAAGGGAAGCAAGGACAAAAATGAACTGTTGGGACTTCATCAAGATCAAAAGCTTTTGCACAGCAAAGGAAATAGTTAACAAAACCAAAAGACAACTGACAGAATGAGAGAAGATATTTGCAAATGGCATATTAGATAAAGGGCTAGTATCCAAAATCTATAAAGAGCTTATCAAACTCAACACCCAAAGAACAAATAATCCAATCAAGAAATGGGCAGAGGACATGAACAGACATTTCTGCAAAGAAGACATCCAGATGGCCAGCAGACACATGAAAAAGTGCTCCACATCACTGGGCATCAGGGAAATACAAATCAAAACCACAATGAGATACCACCTCACACCAGTCAGAATGGCTAAAATGAACAAGTCAGGAAATGACAGATGCTGGCAAAGATGTGGAGAAAGGGGAACCTTCATACACTGTTGGTGGGAATGCAAGCTGGTGCAATCACTCTGGAAAACAGCATGGAGTTTCCTCAAAGAGTTGAAAATAGAGCTACCTTATGACCCAGCAATTGCACTACTGGGTATTTACCCTAAAGATACAAACATAGTGATCCGAAGCAGTACGCGCACCTGAATGTTTATAGCAGCAATGTCCACAATAGCCAAACTATGGAAAAACTATGGATAAAGTATCCAAACTATGGATAATGAAGATGTGGTATATTTATACAATGGAATACTATGCAGCCATCAAAAAAATGAAATCTTGCCATTTGCAATGACATGGATGGAACTAAAGGGTATTATGCTTAGCGAAATAAGTCAATCGGAGAAAGACAACTATCATATGATCTCCCTGATATGAGGAAGTGGAGATGCAACATGGGGGGTTTGGAGGGAAGGAAAAGAATAAATGAAACAAGATGGGATCCAGAGGGAGACAAACCATAAGAGACTCTTAATCTCACAAAACAAACTGAGGGTTGCTGGGGGGATGGGGGGTAGGGAGAGGGTAGTGGGGTTATGGACATTAGGGAGGGTATGTGCTATGGTGAGTGCTGTGAAGTGTATAAACCGGCGATTCACAGACCTATACTCCTGGGGCAAATAATACATTATATATTTATAAAAAAATTTTTTTAATTTTAAAAAGAAGAACAAAAGAGTGTGTTTTTGGTTTCTACATGTTTGGTATCTACATATTTGTGAATTTTCAGGTTTTTCTTCTGCTATTGATTCCTAGTTTCATTTTGGTCAGAAAAGATACTTGGTAAAATTTCAATCTTCTTAATCTTGTTAGGGTTTCTTTTTTTGGACTTCTGGGGAAGATGGCAGAGTAGGAGAATCCTAAGCTCACTTCCTTTCATGGATACAACTAGATAACACCCACATCAGTGTAAATAACCTAAAAAAAAAAAAAAAAAAAGATCTAAAGACTGGCAGAACAGACTCCACAGCTAAATGTAGAGAAAAAGCCACATTGAAGAGGGTAGGAAGGGTGGAGATGCATTCAATATAAACAGACTTCCTAGACTGTCCATGAGAGAGACCGATACTGTGGATGTGGAGAGAGGAAAGAAACAGACATTCACACCAGGCATGCTGAGAACAGGGGAGCCCATACAGAAATGACAAATCCCTATAACATTGGATTTGTTAATCAGAAGAGCCTAATTTTACAAGGTCGACAATCCATGAAGCATGACACCTGGAACTTTAAAAATCAGCAGGCTTGGCTCAAGTCAGGAGGACAACAGGAGACTGAGTCCTCACCCTTTGAGACAGCACAACAAACAGTCCCACTGAGATATAGCATAAAAAAAGCACTTTGAAAAATGCCTGGGGTACAGGGAAGATTTCTTCACTAATCTCAGAACAAGTGATAGAGGGGAAGGGATCACTGGGAGGCTTCTCCAAGAACAAAAGAAGTGACAGGGACTATTTCCCTCTCTAACCCCCCAGCCTAGATATACAGTCACCTGTGGGAAACAGTGCAATACCAAAACTCTCCATTTAATTTGATAAGAGCACACCCTGCCCCTGTACATTTCTGCAGATCTACTCCCTCCAAACTGGCCAGCCTCAGCAGGAGTTTTGGGTAGCTGCAGGTCGCCTCCCACAATACTGGCATGGACCTTGCTGGCACTGGGCACCCCACACCTGCATTCTGTGGACCTGCTCCTCCAATACACTGTTGGCCAGAGCCCATCCAAAGTGTTGCCACAAGCTGGGAAATGTACAAGCAGCACCAAGACAGGCCAGCATCACTGGAAAGCAACTCATTCCCCAGGGAGATAGAAAGATAATGACACACACCAATCCAACTACAGCATGAGCAATGGGTTGGGGACAAACATCTGATCTGACTGCAGGCCCTGACCACCAATGAAAGCTTCTCAGGAGACAACACTGGGAAAGCACCTTGCAGTTCCGTGCTTCTCTATCTCTGGCAAATGCCTTCTCTGACTCAATTCAAGCCCAAGGCAGCCCTAGACTAGCCTACTAACAACATAGGGACCAAGCCCTTCCTACTACAGGCAAAGAGAGCCATTGTAGATGACTGGACTGACAAGGCAAATGTACTTCAGCTACAGCAATAGGGTGCATGCAACACACACAGGAGACACCCTTGAAGCACCAGGTTCTGGTGAACAAGGACATTGTGCTGCTGAACACCACAGGACCTGTTCTTCATAACACCATTACTTTCAAGAGCAGAAGACTTAGGTAAATTTCTAAACACACAGAAACTGGCAAAGAGAGGTAGACAAAAATGAGGAAATAAAGAAATATGTCCCAAATGAAAGAACAGGACTAATCACAACAAGAGAGATAAATGAAATGGAGATAAGCAATATGCCCAATTGAGAATTTAAAATAATGGTCATAAAGATTCTCCCTGAACTTGCAAAAAGAGTGAATGACCTCATTAAGACCCTTAACAAAAAGATAGAAAATTTTAAAAAGAACCAATAGTTATTTTCTGAACCAAGAACTCAACAGCTAAAATTAAAAATATCCTAGCTGGAATAAATAGTAGACTACAGGAAGATTATGAATGGGTCAGTGACCTGGAGAACAGAGTAATGGAAAGCAACCATGCTGAACATGAGAAAGAAAAAAATATTTAAAAATGAAAATAGATTTTGGGAAATCAGCATTATCATCAAGCATAATAACATTTGCATGTTATAGGGATCCTAAATATAGAAGATCCTAAATATAGAAGAGAAAAAAGGGGACAGAAAATTTTATTTAAAAAATAATAGCTAAAACTTCCCAAATCTGGAGAAGAGATCAGAAATCCAGATCCAGAAGGCACAGGGAGCCCCCAACACAACCAACACTAGAAGGTCTACACCAAGACACATAGTAATTAAAATGGCAAAAAGTAGTTATCAAGAGAGAATTTTAAAAGCAACAAGAGGCAAGAAAACAGTTACGTACAAGGGAAACCCCATAAAGCTATCAGCTAAATTTTCAGCAGAAAATTTGTAGGCCAGAAGAAAGTCCCATGATATATACAAAATGGGTGGAGGGGTTGGGGGGGAAGGGGGAAGAGTGGAGGGGGCCAGCAGCCAAGAATACTCTATCCAGCAAGGCTATCATTCAGAGTAGGATGAGAGATAAAATGTTCCCCAGACAAAGTTAAGGGAATTCACAACCACTAAACCAAGCCTACAAGAAATGTTAAAGGGGGTTTTAACCTTTAGCCTCCCCTTTGAATGGGAAGAAAAAAACATAAGTAGGAGTAAGAAAAGCACAAAAGTAGTAAAATTAAGTATATCTATAAAAATCAGTCAAATAATAAACAAAATAAAAGGATGTAAAGTATGATACCATATACCTAAAACATGGGAGGGAGAGAAGTAAAGAATGTGGTCAAACTTAAGCAACCATCAAATGAATATAGATTACTATATACATATGATATTATATGTAAACCCAATAGTAACCACAGATAAAAAAAATAGTCACTGATATGCAAAAAACAAAGAGAAAGGAATTAAAGTATATCCACTAAAGAAAGTACACTGTGAGAAAAGAGAGCAAGAGAAAAAGGGAGCTAAGAAAAACAAAAACAACCACAAAACAAGTAACAAAATGGCAATAAGTACATATGTATCAATAATTACTTTGAATGTAAATGAACTACACACTACAATCAAAAGACATAGGGTGATGGAATGGATAAAAAACTATACCCATCTATATGCTGCCTACAAGAGACTCATTTCAGACCTAAGACACATGTAGATTGAAAGTGAAGGATGGGAAAGCTTTTATCATGCAAGTGGAAGTAAAAAGATATAAGTATTGCTACCCTGTAGCAATCAGACAAAATAACTTTAAAAGAAAAGACTATAATAAGAGACAAAGAAAGACACTATATAATCATAAAAAGAGCAACCCAACAAGAAAACATAACAATTGTAAATATTTATATACCCAAAATGGGAGCACCAAATACATAAAGCAGCTAATAAAAACACAAAGAAAGTCATCTGTAGTAATACAATAATATAGGGGACTTTAATACCCCACTTACATTAATGGACAGATCATCTAAACAGAAAATCAACAAAGAAAGAGTAACTTTGAATGGCACATTGGACCAGATGGATCTAACAGATATATTCAGAACATTCCAACCTAAAACAGCAGAATACACATTCTTTTCAAGTGTGCATGGAACATTCTCCAAAATAGAAAACATGTCAAGTCACAAAACAAGACCCAATATATTTAAAAAGACTGAAGTCATATCAGACATCTTTTCTGACCACAAAACTATGAAACTAGAGTGTCAACCACAAGGAAAATCTGGAAAGAACACACAGAGATGGAGGTTAAATTCCTAAACAAGGAATGGGTCAACCAAGAAATCAAAGAGGAAATTAAAAAATACATAAAGACAAATGAAAGTGAACACTACAGTCCAAAAATATTTGGGATGCAGCAAAAGCTGTTGTAAGAGGGAAGTTTAGAGCAATAAACTACTTCTTTGCCTACTCAAAAGGCAAGAAAAATCTCAAATAAACAACCTAATCTTTATGCCCATTGGAGCTAGTAAAAGAACAAACAAACCCAAAACCAGCAGAGGGAAGGAAATGATAAAGATGAGAGCAGAAATAAATGAAATACAAACTAAAAAAAATTGATAGAACAAATCAATGAAACCAGGAGCTTGTTCTTTGACAAGATCAACAGAATTGATAAACCTCTAGTCAGACTCATCAATTAAAAGAGAAGACTCAAATAAACAAAAGAAGAGACAAAAAGGGGGAAATAACAACTAACACCACAGAAATACAAAGAATTATAAGAAAATATCATGAAAAATTATATGTCAACAAATAGGACAACCTAGAAGCTTATTACTTCCCTTAACTGAATCAGGAAGAAATAGAATATTAAAGAGACTGGTTACCAGCAATGAAATTGAATTGGTAAACAAAAAACTCTCAAGAAATGAAAGTCTAGGACTAGATGGCTTCACAGATTAATTCTATCAAATATTTAAAGAAGAGGTAACACCTATTTTTGAAAAGAATATTTCCAAAAAAATAGAGATGGAAATTTTTTGGAAATTCTATTTCCAAAAAATAGAAGAGGAAGGAAAGCTTCCAAATTTACTCTCTGGGGCCAATATTACCTTGATACCAAAACCAGATAAAAATATTACAAAAGATAGGGGTGGGGGGGGAACTAGATCCAATATCTCTGAAGAACACACGTGCAAAAATCCTCAACAAAATATTAACAAATGAAATCCAACAATACATTAAAAGAATCATTCACCAAAATCAAATGGGATTTCTTCCTGGGATACAAGAGTGGTTCAACATTCACAAATGAATCAATGTGATACATCACATCAAGAGAAAGGATTAAAACCATATGATCATTTCAATAGATGCAGAAAAAAAAAAAAAAACATTTGCCAAAGTATAACACCCATTCATGATAAAAGCCCTCAACAAAGTAGGTAGGGTTAGGGGAACATACCTCAACATAATAAAGGCCATACATGAAAAACTCACAGCTAACATCATCTTCAACGGGAGGAAAGTGCGATCTTTTCCATTAAGCAGGAAAAAGACAAGGATGTCCTCTCCTGCCACTTTTATTCAACATAGTACTGGAAGCCCTAGCCACTAGCAATCAAACAAGAAAAAAAATAATAACAGGCATCCAAATTGGTAAGGAAGAAGTAAAACTTCTACTATTTGTAGATGACATGATACTATATACTGAAAACTCTAAAGACTTCACCAAAAAACTATTAGAACAAATAAATGAATTCAGTAAGGTCACAGGATACAAAATCAATATAGAGAAACCTGTTGTATTTCTTACATACTAATAAGGAAGTAGCAAAAAGAGAAATAAAGAAAACAATCCCATTAACAATTGCACCAAAAATAATAAAATGCCTGGGAATAAACTTAACCAAGAAGGTGAAAGACTTGTACTATGAACATCATAAAACAATGATGAAAGAATTAAAGATGACACAAACAAATGTGAAGATATGCCATGATCACAGAATGGAAGAAAAAATATTGTTAAAATATCTTTACTACCCAAAGCAATCTAAAGATTTGATGTAATACTTATTAAAACACCAACAGCATTTTTCACAGAACTAGAACAAATAATGCAAAAATTTGTATGCAATCACCAAAGACCCTGATTGGCCAAAGCACTCTTGAAAAAGAACAAAACTGGAGGTATCACAATCTCAGATTTAAGGATTTACAACAAAGCTGTAGTAGTCAAAAGTATGGTACTGGCACAAAATAGACACATAAATCAATGAGACAGAATAGAGAGCTCAGAAATAAACCCATGCTTTTATAGTGAATTAATCCAAAACAAAGGAGGTAAGAGTATACAATGGAAAAGAGACAGTCTCTTCAACAAATGGTGTTAAGAAACTGGACAGCTACACACAAAAGAATGAAACTGGACCACTTTCTTCCACCATACACAAAAATAAACTCTAAACTCAAAATGGATTAAGGACCTAAATAAGAGACCTGAAACCATGAAAATTCCAGAAGAATGCCCAGGCAGTAATTTCACTGACATCAACCATAGCAACATTTTTCTAGATATGTCTCCTGAGACAAAGGAAATAAAAGCAAAGATAAACTATTGGTACTACATCAAAATAAAAACTGCACAGGAGAGGAAACAATCAATAAAACTAAAAGACAGTCTACTGAATGAGAGAAGATATTTGCAAATGACATATCCAAAAAAGGGTTAGTATCTAATATATAAAGAACTTATGTAACTCAATACCAAAAACCAAATAATCCAATTTAAAATGGGCAGAAGACTTGAACAGACATTTCTCCAAAGAAGACATACAGATGACCAACTGACACCTAAAAAGATGCTCAACATCACTCATTATCAGGGAAATGCAAATCAAAACTACAATCAGATATCAACTCACACCTGTCAGAATGACTAAAATCAAAAACATCCACACAAAAACAACAAATGTGGGTGGGGATGTGGAGAAAAAGGAACCCTTGTGCACTGTTGGTGGTAATGAAAACTGGTGCAGCCACTGTGGAAAACAGTAAGGAGGTTCCTCAAAATTTAACTATCATATGACCCAGTTATTTTATTGAGTATTTACCCAAAAAATGTGAAAACACTAATTGATAGGGATATATGCACCCTATGTTTATTGAAGCATTATTTACAATAGACAAATTATGGAAGCAGCCCAAGTGTTCATCAACAGATGAATGGATAATGAAGAAGTAGTATATATGTAAAAAGGAATATTACTCAGCCATCAAAAATATGAAATCTTGCCATTTGTAACAACATGGATGGGGATGGATCTAGAGAGTATAATGCTAAGGAAATAAGAATCAGAGAAAGACACATACCAAATAATTTCACTCATATTTGGAACTTAAGGAACAAAACAAAGAAAGAAAAAAGAGATACTCCAAAAAACAGATTCCTAACTATAGAGAACAAAGTAATGGTTACCAGAGGGAAAACAGGTTGTGGGACGGGTGAAAGAGTTAAAAGGAATTAAGAGTGTACTTATCATGATGAACTCTGAGTAGTATAGAGAATTGTTGAATCAGTATATTGTACACCTGAACTAATGTAACACTGTTTATTAACTATATTCAAATTTTAAAAAATTTAAAGACTTTTTTTTGACCTAGCATGTGATCTGTCCTAGAAAAAGATTCATATTCATTTAAATAGAATGTGTATTGTGATACTATTGGGTAGAATGTTCTGTATATGTCTGTTAGGGCCATTTAGTCTATGGTGTTATTGAAGTCCTCTGTTTCATTATTGATCTTCTGCCTAGATGTTTATTCATTATTGAAAGTGAAGTATTGAATTCTACTATTTTTGTACTGTCATTTCTCCCTTTGTTTCTGTCAATATTCACTTTATATACTTGGGTGTTCTGATATTGGGTGCATATATATTTATAATTATTATATCTTTATATCTTCCTGATAAACTGACCCTTTCATTATTATATTGTCTCTGGTCACAAAAATGGACAATTGTTTGTTTAAACTTTTTCAGGAAAGAATATACCACACGCCCCTCAAGGAGTTCATTCCATCTTTCATCACACTGACAGTCAATTCTTTCACTTTGTTTAACTCATGTGTCTCTTCTTTTAGCTTAAGCCCTTCTCCATGCTTCTGTCTTCTAGTGACATGAAATTCAACTGATCAGCATTTTCATAAAATATACCTATTGAAACTAGGGACCAAATCACCTCCTTGGACCCACTTGATATACCTCTCAAAAATAGAGCTTTGAGGTCAAAAAGGGGAACAATAAAAGGAGTTCTTCATTAACAATATGTAGAGACTCAATCTATTTAACATTTACAATGCACCCACTGTACATGAGCAGAACACTATGCTCCTAATTTTAGAGTTCCAAGCCTGAGTTTGTGAAACGTGTTCATGAATAAACTATGTAAGGTATGCAGCAAAAATAGGCACCAAATGGCATCTACTGATTATAATTAACATCATAATATTATTTTATTAATTCTCATTCCCAAGAATACCATCCTGAAGACCTGGCTTTATACAACCTAAGATTTTATTAAATATTTGAAGATAAAAGCTTGGGAAAGGAGAGAAGTGAGGGAAAAGGGCACAAGGGTTTTTCTTGTCTTAAGATAGAAGCTTCCCAGGAAAGAAGCATTACCAAACACCACTTTGAGACCTAAATCTTTAAAAGAAAGGGAATATGACCATCAAATCTAGAGTCCCTACACTATGTCCAAAAATATAAGTCTCACTGAGGGAGAAGTCAAACTTTAAGATGGCTATACTCAGGAAAATCATTTAAATAGAGCATCAGAAATCAAATTGATGTACTTTAAAGGATAATTTGTCTCACTTTTTTAGGGAAAGGGAAAATCAAGTATGAAAAATGAAATGGGTTTCCATACAAATTAGCCTCTTTCCTGATAACGTTTGAGTGTATTCTTAGCTAAGTTTATTCAGTTTGCATTGCTAGGTATAGTGCAGCAGACTATGATAAAAAGTGATATAGTGGAGAAGATTCAAAAAGAACTATTTACTTCCACTGAATTGTTTTAAACTTGCTGGGCTTTTCCCATTCATAAATGCTAGATTTACGTAAAATAGATCTCACTGAGAGCTTTCTCTTCTGCTTGTATTTTGAATCCTGCTACCTAATTTGTTAACATATGGTCTGAGAGTTGGACAGTTCGTGCTTAGGAATTCAAATATATGTTAAGCATAAGAAAAACAGAATGGCTGTGATCTTGATGCAGAACATGTTGCCATCTATTGTTTATCAGAGTAAAAGGGATGCAAATTTCAGAATCTAAATGAGTAAGATGAATTTGTTTCTGTGTGGCATTTGTCTCATGAACATTCCAGAAGAAATAGGGAAACAGGACAACTCATCAAGGTTAATTTTAAAAAATAGTAAAAGTAACAATTTTCACTTTTAATAAATGACTTATAACTGCAGAAAAGTTGAGATGGGTTTCACTTAAATGGGAAATTTAAGGACAAAGATATTGAAGGCATTTGACATAACAGTGATCTTAAGGTCAAGTATCCCAAACTAGGTAATGGGCCATCTGGAATTCATTAAATAGGTGGAATTGGCTTCTAAATGTGTGCTGAAAATCAGAGATATTGAATTCTCCTTTACACTTTATGACACAAAATGCTTCCAGATGACCCCCAACAGATCTGGAAATTATTTCAAGATGCAATTGCACTACTGGATATTTACCCCAATGATACTGATGTAGTGAAAAGAAGGACCATCTGTACCCCAATGTTCACAGCAGCAATGGCCACAGTCGCCAAACTCTGGAAAGAACCAAATGCCCTTCAGCGGACGAATGGATAAAGAAGATATGGTCCATATGTACAATGGAGTATTATGCCTCCATTAGAAAGGATGAATACCCAATTTTTGCATCAACATGGACGGGCCTGGAGGAGATTATGCTGAATGAAATAAGTCAAGCAGAGAGAGTCAATTATCATATGGTTTCACTTATTGTGGAGCATAAGGAATAACATGAAGGACATGGGGAGATGGAGAGGAGAAGGGAGTTGGGGGAAATTGGAGGGGGAGACAAAAAAATGAGAGACTGTAGACTCTGAGAAACAAACTGAGGGTTTTGGAGGGGAGGGGGGTGAGAGGTTGGGTGAGCCTGGTGGCGGGTATTGTGGAGGGCACGTATTGCATGGAGCACTGGGTGTGGTGCATAAACAATGAATTCTGGAAAATTCTGAATTCTGTAAAGAAATTTAAAAATAAATTTAAAAATTTTTAAATAGAATGTAAACTCCATGAAGACAGAGATTTATGTATCCTTTTCATCCATTGTACTCCTAGTTTACATTGTACTCCTAGAATATTCAGTAAATACTGTTTAAGTGATTCCATAGATTTAAAATTACATAGAAGGAATAAAACTAGAGACTCCTTGTGCCTATCAGGAAAAAGGAGGGAATGAGCTAAGGGAGAAAGAGATAGGGAAGGAAGGAAAGAAAGAAGAGCAGTGGAAGGGATGTTAATTTCTCTTAGTGAATAAAAGAAATAAGTTAAATGCTGTGAAGTCCATTAAAATACTGTCACATTACCCTATCAACTAAGTCAACTCTTCAGGAATCAGTTTAATCCCAGACATCATGGCTATTCACAAGGTCAGAAAGCTCAGATCTAAAGTGTCTTGAATTATGGAGTAAGTTGCTACACAGAAAAAACAAATAGACAGTGGCATATAAATCTCTTTCAATAGCAACAGTTTCACATATGTTTCTCAAATTTAAAATACATCATGGAAAAACTCAGTTAAAGTAATTTACTTGGTAGAACCAATTACATTTAGCTCAGTTTGGGGAGAAAGTTGGAAAAGGTTTTCATGTCATTAATTGAAGAACTTCTGCTTTCAGCACTATTTGTCTTATATCTATAACTCTTAAGAACCACATTCTTTTTGTCAGTGATGACCTTCAACAACAGGTGAACCTCTTAAAAAACAAATTTTGTTCTTATACCAGAGGAATATTCTCCTCAAAAGTAAAGCATTCCTTTAAATGCTAAAATCCTGAATCAGCTTCTTCATGCTGGAATCAGAAGTCTGCATTCCAACAATTTTCCTTCTGGAGATGCTTTCTAGTAATTTAGGATTATAAAAATCCATTAAAAGCATAATTTTAAAAATAAACTTATCTCTCTAGTACCAAGCTCTTCACTAAACACTGGTAGTCAATCATCACCTTGTCCTGTTATCCCATGTCCCTAAAGTGTAGTCAGTCTCCTGACATTAAGGTCACTGGGCCAACCTAACACAGATTTCTCCCAGAGGCAAAGGTGCATAGCTAATCCCAGTGAGTATAGTCTGCTGCTGAGTCAAATCCACTGCTTGTCCTCACTAGAAATAATGAACTGCCACACTGAAGCTTTTCCCGGAACTTCCAGAAGTCACTTTTAAAACTATGTGAGGCTTCTGTCCATAATGAAGAACCTTAGAATACTGAAAAAGAAATTAGATTTTAAAAAACCCATACCACCTGCAGAAAAAGAAATCCAGGAGGGCAAACAATGCTTCACCTTTTGTGCCTCTGCCCAGGTTCAAATGAATCATTAGACAAAATATAGGGCTGGTCCTGGGAATATTTGTCAGGAACTCTGTGAAAGGACTCTGCTTCTCTTCCAATGTACTGCCACACCCCAAAAACCTTCTTCTTGCCAATAATCAAAACATTTTGCGAGAGAAAAAGTATGAAAGAAAGCTATTGTTTCATATATGTATACTGTGGTAGGTGTTATACACCCTTCTATATCAATTCTTATAACAGTATGAGTAGACATATTGTCCTCAATGTACAACACAGGAAACAGAAAATCCAAAGGGACAGAATATGTTCCCAGGCTCACATAACTGGTAGGGAGAGAATCAAATGTCCTAATCCCAGATTTACTGTGCTATTTCATCCTACAGTCTAGGGCAAGGTAATATGATATACCCATGTTAAGGAAGAAATGACTAATAATACTATATATCATTTTTCCCTAAGATTGGGTCTTCATAGGAAAAAAGAGGAAATAATATTTAGTGACTATACAGTGTGGATTGTAGCTTAGTCTTAGGATATAAAAGAAAATTGGAAGACCTATAACAGCTTTCACTTGTATCCCGTGTTTGCCACAGCATATCTATAGTTTTGGATATAGATAGAAATAGAATGGTGTTTAAAGAGTTTATTCTGTTGCCCAGCAGCACTAGGGTGTGAAGATTGACTGTGAGTCATACCCAAGGACCAGAGTAAAACAAGTATATCCTGGGGTCAAGGTTTTATTTGCTTCAGGAAAATCAAAACTATTACCTCAGTATACCTGGTATTGCCCTCAGGCTAAATAAAGAAGGGTCAAGGTAGAAGCAGAAGAAGCAAACGCAGGCCAAGCTGGACTTTTAGGGTCTCACAAAGCTGTCCAACAGACCTTACGGGAATAATGAAATGGACTATATCTACGCTGTTCAATACAGTAACTACTAGCCACATGTGGCTACTAAGCACTTAAAATGTAATTAGTACAATGAGGAACTGAATTTTTAACTTTACTTAATTTTAAATTATTTAAATTCATGTAACATTATATAGCTAGTGGCTACAATATTGACCAGATTAGTTTTTATGACTACATGGATCCTAACCTTCTTATGGCTTCCTTTCTAATGTGTTGACTCAAACGGCCTCCATTGGACCAGGAATGGCAAGTGTCATTAAAGAGGAGAGAGGTGGAAATGGGGGGGGGGGGGAGGACGAGAAAAAGTATCAATAACATTTCCACTTCATTTCCTTTTTTAAGCCCCTAAAATTGTCAATTCAGATTGATATTTGTTGAGCATGATTTTAATCAGCTCTCTAGGTCCAGCCCAGCAGTGACAAAGGTAATGCTCCAGCCAAGTAGGCATGGCCAGACAAGGAAGTACAGAAAGGGCCCACATATGTACAGTCAATAAGTGAGAGCAAGCAAGGCCTAGAGAAGTTTAGTATGATTGGAGCATAGGTGTTGTCATGGGCAGAATTGTGTCCCCCCCAAAATTCATAAGTTGAAGTTCTAACCCCCAGTACCTCAGAATGTGACTGTATTTAGGGACAAGGCCTTTAAAGAGATAGTTAAGTCAAAATGAGATCATTAAGGTGGGCCTCCATCTAATACAACTTTCCTCATAAGAAGAGAAAATTCGGATACCCAAAGGGAAGACAAAGAGAAGACATAGCCATCTACAAACCAAGGAGAGAGGCCTCAGGAGAAACTAACCTTGCTGTTACTTCATTCTTAAACTTCCAGCCTCTGGAATTATGAGAAAATAAATGTCTCTTGTTTAATCCACCAACCCTGTGATGCTTTGTTACAGCTCCCCTAGCAAACTAACACAGGTATACACACAAGAAGTGAGCCTAGAGAATCAGGCTAGAACCAGTGCCTGAAGGATCTTGATGTCATCCTGAGGAATTGACAATATAACCTGAAACCACTGAAGGGTTTTAAGCAGGGAAGTAGCATGACCAGTTTGCATTTTTAAAGTTTATTTTGTGTATTGGGTTTAAACCTGCCTTGGCCTTTGTTACTTGTTTCTATTTGGCTTGCTCATCACCAGTCTTGGTTCTGATTTGACTTTAAATATTCCATGATGGCAACTACAGCTGTTATAAAACACACAGTTACTCCTTAACTCTCTGATATTTGTCATAGGTCAGTAGACAACCCTGTCTTAACATGTTTTAAAAGCTTATACTCACTGCACCTGGGTCAGACATGATTATTTCACATTCACTGAATAAAATTCCCTAAGTGCCTAAGTGATTCTGAGGTAGAAGAAGTTCAGCAAAAGGGGAGGTGCATTAACTCTTTCAGGTCACCAGGCTACCATTTAATGCATTATTGTAAATGCACTTTCGAATAAATAACAGGTTGTAAGAGACATTGAGACAATTAGCCTCCTTAAGCTGACTAAAATAAAAGCATGACAGGCTGCTCTGAGCCATATGCAGGATGACTATGATGTAAGGAGGCTTTAAAATAAAAATAGACCTGAAAATTTACATGCAAATGGAGTGCTGTCATTTTAGGAGTCAATGTACTTATTCTGAAAATCCTTCTAGTTACTTAGAGTACTTTAGAAACACTCCTTCTGGACAGGCCTTCAGAACTGGATGAGGAGATTCCAGTCTTCAGTCTCATAAGGGATCCAGTTTTGTCAATATAACAG
>ML106084.1:25614-58476 GCA_003697995.1 Taxidea taxus jeffersonii | reverse complement strand
CAAACTATACATCAGTTCAAAAGCCAGAATTTAAAGACAGTACCATTCCCTAACTGTAGGTGGATTTTCTTTCAGTCTCGTTTGTGTCCGTGCATGTTTGCATGTGGCTTATATTATTTTGTATTTTGCTCCTGAAATCAGTGACGAATGTCCTCAAAAATACTTGTGCTTGCCTCTAATTATTTCCTTTCAACAGACTCCTAGAAATGAAAGTATCAGTTAAATATGTGACCATATTTAAGACCCTTAAAGAATATTGCCATATTGACTGCCAAAAAAAGCCTGTACCTCCTATGGAAGGAAATGTGTATTTTACCATGTTTCTCACCAAAATGATGAGTGCTCATATCCCTGCTAACATGATAGAGAATATTTTGTTTGGATGTGTATTTTGAAGTTGTTATTGAAGGTGAACTCCTCCCCCTCTTTTTATTTCCTTGCCGTTTGTGTTCTTCTGTGAAAAATCTGTCATTCTTCTCTGACCATTTTGCATTAGGATATTTCATTTTCTGGACTTTTTAAGAGCTCTAGCCAGTATTTCCCTGGTAGATGGTAACTTCTTGTCAAGCTACAGATACATTTTCAAAGTTCATTGCCTATCTTCGGACTTCACAATATTTTTACTTTTTATATTGTAAAATATCCTTGTGATTTCTCACCTGCATTGTTTTCAGTTAAAAAGAACTTCCTCAGTCTGACTCAGATAAATAGTGTAAATCTTACTGTTTGGTGCTTTTAATTTGAAAATACAGCTCTCAATTCGTATAAATTTTATTACAGTGTATAGTAGAAGTTTGATTTAACTTAGTTATTTTTTTTTTTCCAGATCAATTTGCCCAGCCCCACTTATTGAAAACTCTTTCATGTCCTGGTAGAGTTTTGATGAAGCTTCTTTCACATGGGAACATTGTGTATGCACTAGACATTGTATCTGTTTCATTTATCTGTTTGTCTCATACCAGCACAAGGATGTAATCAAATTATATGTTTATTTTGTTTTATTCTTTTTGAGGATGTAATCATTTTAGCTTTATTGCTGGTTTTACTGCTGGGTGGGCAAGTTAACATTTTTTGCAACATATTCATTACTATTTTCGGTAGTTTCTTTACAAGTAACTATTTCTAGGTGGGTAGTAGCCTAGGCTTCTGGTAGTTGGTAGGTTTCTCCCACATTTTCATCCTCCGGCTAATTTCACTGGGAATCTTCTGTGAGTGCCAGGGCCTTTGCCTTCCCACCTCTCACCTGAACGTGTGTTGCTTATGTTCTTAACGTCCTTACAGTCAACCTTTCTAAAAAAGATGTTTTTTGCTGCTGCCTTTTGGTCTAGTCCCAGTTGCCTCATTAACTGTACTTTCTTAGAAAGCACCTGATGAATAGTAATTACTTTGTCAGAAGAGCGGTATCAAGACTGCATGTTCCCATGGCCTGTGTGGTCACTGCCCTCTGGATGGGCTGTAGCAGAGGCCAAGTGTCACTCGAGTGGGTGTCCTCACGTGGGGTATCTAACCGCTCAGGAAAGGGGACCGGGTTGTGGAGGATTACATGCCTGTAGAATGCCTCTGTTGGGGTGTGGAGTTGAAAGTGAAGCTTCATAAGGCTCTGGTTATTGAGACTGTTGATTTATAAATGATATTGCTCAGGCATTATCAGGAGTGGGGTCAGCTGCTTTCTGTCTAGCCTGTCTGCTTCTTGCATTTGAGGAGCTGAAACATGTCTGAGCAGAAGGCAGAAGAGAGCCAGACCAAGTGTACTTTCCACCTCTGTGTTACGGATGAGGCCAGAGGAGCCACCTGAAGGGGACTGCAGCGACTTGCAGTCCTTCCTTGGCATGTTCTCCCTCTGTAACCATCCCTTGAATTTTTTTTGGTGATGGCTTCCAGGTTTTGGCTTTGCAGTCAGGCCTCTCCCCTGGCTAAATAACACTGACATTTCACCTCCCTGATCCGTGATACAGGGGTACCCACTTAGTAGTGACTGCATGTGCATAGAGACCTAAGGGAAAGCTTGAAGAAAGAAGCAAGGCAACTACACCACAAGCAGGGGAATATGCTGGCTCCTCTCCCCTTCGTCATGCCTCCGTGAGCAGCCCTGTGTGGCTGTCACACCTGGAGCAGAGAGGCCGCCTGACACAGCCCTGGCTGCCACACAGCGCCTCTGACAGCTGACCCACCTGCCTGTCCATGTGATGTGTCTGTCACACAGAGTGGCTCTCCAGTGGGGTTTCCTTTCATTGGACTCGGCTGGAACTTGGAAATCAAATGCGTCGGGGGAGAGGAGTAGATAAGAGTGCTGCAGATGGACAGGAAGGAATTGATACTTTCTATTTAGGGGAAGCGTACGATGACACTGGGAACAGAGTTGGTCATCTTCCAGATGAAAAGTCTTTCTGGAAAGGCAGGAGAATCTTGAAGGAGGTCAACTCCTCCTTCAGTGATTCTTCACATACACCTTTCCCTCTTCCGTAACAGCAAAATGGATCATAGTTGCCCCAGACCTATAGAAATATTTTTGCAGCCTTAGGTTTAACTGGAGACTTAACTTGAAAGTTGCCTCCTACTCCTTCATCCACATTTTGTGGAGCTACTGTGATGGGTTTACATGCCAACCTCATGGACTATTTTCTGGCATAAGATTTGAAAAAATTTAAAATTTCATTTCTCTTCCCACTCCCCAGCCTTCCCCACTGCCCCCATGGCAGAAAGACTGGTCTGTGGACACGGGCACCTTTGCCCATGAGTTGATGACTGAGACCATGGATGCCTCGCATTGACAGAGGGTTCAGTAGGAGCCGCCTGTTCAGAGGGCTTGGATGTGACCGTTGTGAATTGCTTGTATGCTGCAGTGCTCTGTATGCATCTTGGGGGGCACAGTTCTCACAGAGACATGGACTTCCCCTGAAGCCCAGGGTGCTGACGCTGGTGCAGCTTGTCCTGACTGATGGGTTGAGGGGACTTGAGTCTCCACTTGCCACTAGAGGAACGGAAGAGTGCAGTGAGCTGGGAGGGAGACGTTCTTGCAAACACTGCACGTAATGATGAAGGTGGTTGTTTCTTAAGCTGAGAGAACTTGGAGAGGTGGAAGGGTTTTGGAGGGAAGCTTTCTGGTTGGTTTTCTTCTGGTGCAGTGAGTTTTCAGAGTGAAACATGATGCTGAAGGCTTTGAAAGCCTTTCTCAGCCTTTTATGTGTAGGGAAGAAAGGTTGAGTTAGGAAATGAGCATTAAAATGGCTTTCCTGCAGTTGCTATTAAATCTATGAGTTACTCAGCATATAAACTAGTTGACAGTATTAAACAGTTGAACTTTTAATTTTTGCATAATAACTTGGAATAGCAAATGAGCATTTCTAGCTGTGGCTTATACTGTAACCTGTTTTCTGTACTGTTTGGATTATTATGTTACCTGCATGCTGAAATGTTGGATTTTTTAAACTGAGCATAGCAATGAGTCAGGTAAACATGTAGTAAGTGTTGTCTGTGAATTTTCCTTGGGTTAGATGTGTGAGGACGGAGGTGATGCTGTGTGTTTTTTCTGAAAAATTCCATTTAATTTCCATGTTTGGCTCCGGCAACACACCTCTGTTCCTTTAGACAAGGGTGAGAAAGAAATGAAAACTGTTGGTGTTGGCTTACTCATAGTTGTGGCTTTTCTTTGCTCATCTTTGGTTCATCTCCTTAGATGAGGTCACTCGTATGCCCCATTATTCATTCATGATGGGTATATATGTAACATTTTGCATTTTCATATTTCTCCAGAAAGTATTTTTATACCAAGGTAGTTTTTGTCATAAGACTTCAATTTGACTTTTCATTAATAACTGTAGTGGGTTGAATAGTGTCCCCTCCATATTCATGTCTACCTGAAGGCATAGAATGTGGCCTTATTGGGAAATAGTCTTTGTAGATGCAGTTGCTTAAAGATGGAGATGAGGTCAGGCTAGATTAATCCAGTGACTGGTGTCCTTATAAGAAGAGGAGAAGGCACAGAAAATGCCATGTCAACTCAGCTTAAAGAGACAAGGAATGGTTCTCCTTAGAGTCTCCAGTGGAAAGGATAACACCCCCAGCAACACTTGAGTCCAGATCTCTAGCTTCTATAGCTATGGAAAAATTAATTCCTCTTAAGAACACATTAAGTGTGGGTTTTTTGTTTGTTTGTTTTAATGGCAGCTTAAGGGAATGGATAGAGCAACCAACACAGGTTGGCAGAGATTGGAGGTCTACTTTTAGCTTAAAGAGCTCTGATTTGAACAAGGTTTTAGACTACAGTGTTTATAATCAAGACAGTAAAATTTTCCACATACAAGAAGCTTGTTTGTCCAGTGCACCTTCCATTTTAATTCAGTCAACATATTGTAAAAGGTAATTTACTGGACTCCCAGTTGAAGGAGCTTCCGTGGTCTTGTTCACCGTGACCTTTGGAAGTTGTGTCTGGGGGATAGATGCCTGTTGCCATTGTTGTTCCTTCAAAGTTAACTTGCAAATTCCTTAAACCTGCTTTGTGTAGCACCTTGGAACTTAAGGGATTGATTGCGTCTCCTAAGAACTTGCTTGTCCACATGATCAGTGCTCAGGGGCTCAGGCTGGAGGGTCAACATACAGATTGAAAACCCTGCCTGTGGTCCGGGATGATGCCGTGCCACAGTGACCTTTTTGAGTCTTCGGAAGGACAACATTCGAGGCACAGTAAGCTGCCTCATGTTAGTAGACGAGGAGGAAGGAAGTCAGTGTGCAGTTACTGAGAGCAAGAGAAACAGTGTCTTTAAAAGGAGAAGGGACTCTTCTGGTCAGTAGGGATTTTAAAAAAATGTAGTATCTTGCTGACAAGATACTACATTCTTGATTTAACCACCCTGTGTGCCCCAGCCCCATATTCTCAAATGTATATTGGAAGCCTGCACTGATGTAGTTCAGTTCTCCTGCTGTGGAAGTCAGCCATGCCACTGTTGCGTGTTCATCTAAAGTGGTTGTGGAGGGACTTAAATGAGGGGCAGATGTTGCCAAGATGATACCGACGAGCACTTCAACATGATGCACTTTCATTGTATTTCTTGGGACAAGAGCCCTCCTACTTTCTGTGACGATCACCCTGACCACAGAGGAACCTTTCGGCTCAGTAGAACAGAACCTCGTGTTTCCATTATTAGGTGTTCGAAAGGAATGACCACATCTGGAGATTTCACCACACGGAATTTCTAGCTAATTCTAGAAGGGAGACTCTTACCAGATGAGAGTCAGGAAGTAAAGCCAGTTTGGAATGGAGACTTGGTCTCTGCTAGTTTCAGATATCATGTATGTATGTTTAGGAAGACCCTGCTGTTGTCCAGAAGAAAACCTCTTCTTTCATCCTTCTGAGGGGGCACCACACACAAGCCAGGCTCTTCTTGGTCTGTTTGGGGGAAGCACTGGAGTGTGACTGTCCTTCCTCTCCTGCCCCCCATCTTTTAGATATAAACTCTACCAAGCATTACTGACTTGATGCAATCTAATGTTCTGTGTGTTCTCGTGATTGGAGGCATTGGTATTCTTAGTGCGGAAATGATGATTAGTCTTAATTTGGAAACTGAGAATCAGAAAGTTAAAATAATTTACTCCAGGTTATACAATTAAAGTTAGTAGGGACTTCTTAAGGGGCACGGAAGGAAAGAAATGGAAGAGTCTGTGAGTGAATGATTATGTGCGTGTGTCTGTAAAGCTAGGGGAATTTTTTTTCTGATGGTTTCTGATCTCCACCATTTGCAACTTTAAGAGGACTCTTTCAAGTCCAGAGGGACTGAGGCAAAGGGGTACTCAGTATCCAGTCTCCATTCAGTCTGGCCTGTTAGGATGAGGGCTGAAGAATGGTATGTTTTTCTTTATCTGCTGAACAGGTGCCCCTTCATATGCATGAAGAGAATACAGACAAAGCAATGGCTCCTTTCTTCTTTTCAACAATATAATTAATAACACAGATTAAATAGTGTAAAATTAGGTAATCTGTTTACTCAAGAGTTTTATGTATCCTGTTCTTAAAGTGCAGTCAAGTAGATTTTGTAATCCCCTTCTAACATGTACACTCATTCAGTTGTCTCATTTAATACATAAATTGATTTTTTTTGGCCTATGTCAGTGATAAAAGAGACAAAAGCTTCCTAAGTCCTGCACTGTATCATGAGCAATCTAACTTTATCTTAATAAAACGAGATGTAGTTCGGGTTTCTCTTGGGCCAGTTCTGTATCCTTAATAATCCCATAAGCTGTCCACATAGCATCCATCACTGCCCAGACCAATTGCTGGGAGGCCTTCCATGTTGCCCATTGCCTCTGTGTACCCTACACAGCTGGCCCTGAGTGCCAGCAAGCCTTTCTCCAGCTGACAGCACTAATTAGGATGATCAATATGGCCTTTCCTCTTCATGGCACAATCACTAAGTGGATTTGCTTTGCTTAGTATCCATATGGAGCAACTATTTGAATGGGCAGTGGAGATTTTAACTGAGCCCTCTGCCGATAAACCCATGCCAGAGTGGAAAAGAATTAAACATTGCCAAGCCCCTGGAAGCACAGCTCTTGAAGACAGAGGATCCAAAATCAGGAGAGTGTAGGTAAATAGTATATAGCATTTGAGAATGTTTCCAGAGGAGTTTACATTACTATGGATGAAGGGGGTTGTTGGTTTGAACACAGGGCAAAATAATTTGTTTTCATTGAAAATCTCATACCTTATAAATCCAAAGAAAGCGTCCCGTACACAGTTCACCGAGTGGTTGACTAATGGTTCCATTTACCAAAACCAAGTGTAAATTTGTAAATGAGATTTGCTGGCTGTGATGTTAGGATAATGGTGGTTTAAGTTCACTCCGTGGTTTATACCTGAGATACTAGATGTGGAATGTAGACGGATCTTAAGTGTAAGTCATAGCCAATCCATTTGGTGTAGACCGTCAGCTCTGAGGTTTCTGCTAACACTGATGTGGAACTCAGAATACATTGTCTTCCAGTCCTTTGTTTCATAGCAAATTGGCTGCGATTATTAGATAGCTTTTCATGAGATGTAAAACCTTTGGTTTTTACTTCTTCTTTTGAGTTCATGTATTTCATGTAGAGGGTGAGGTGATACCTGCTTAGAGAGTTAAAAAAAAAAAAAAAAACAAACGAAGAAAGGGCATAGGGACTCTGATTTTTGGCAGTACTGTTGATTTGTCATTTCCTCAAAGAGTCATCGGTCAAGTTCATTGCTAATGTTAGATCTATCATTAGTTGGTCTTTGTTGGGGATATTTTTGTAATTTTCCTGCCAACTGTATGAAAGCAGAGATCCTGCATTTCCACTGTGGCCATAACCACAGAGGGAAGTAAGGGGTCTGACACCTCAGTGAGAGCCTAGGATAGAGCTTAAGGGCCCCACTCCAAATGGCTTTACGATAGAGCTGCGTGAGAATTTTGTATCCCACTCAGAAATAATATATTGGTTCTGGCTTTGAATGGCCAGTTTAACCTTTGTTAGGCCCAGGAAGATTAATATGCAACTTTGTATACTCTTTACAAATGGTTCTATATTTCCTTATTTGTTCCCAGTTGTGGGAACAACAACAAAAAAGTGGTCTTTGATGGCTTGCCATGTTACTTCTCTGATGGGTTTAAAAGTTACTGTGACACTATAGGGAGTTGGTTGCTTCTCACCTCATAAAATAAGCCATCTCTATCATGGGTGAATCTTCCTTTCTGTGACTGCACAGAAGGGTGGAAGATTTTTGGCCTGGGAAGGGCTGGAAGGAGGAAGATCTCAAATGAGGTAGGCTCTGTGCACCTTGCTGTTGTGCTGCTTGGTCTCTCTGAAATGGGTCTGGTGAAAAGCATAACAGTTTCTCTTGCAGGAAGGGGATGGGAAGAGAGATAACATATCACAGCTACAGGGGAAGAGCAGAAATGGAAGAAATGGGTCAGCTTCGCCAGTTTCCTCCTGCTGTTTTGTCACACTGTCTTCAAGAACCCGAGTGCTGACTGTTCCTCAGCAGTCCTGTGTGTCATGTCCCAAGTGTGTGCTTGGGCAGTTACATACATAAGCACACGATGGGAGGAAAGACAAGATGAGGACTGACTTAAAAAGAGTTATGGACTGGAAACACCACATTAATTTGACATCGACTGACCAAACAGGAGAAAAATAAAATCCACAAGGCAGCTAAGAAAGATGAAGCCCATCTTTTTCAGAGGCTGTTGCCTTAAACTGCTGGAGCACAGTGACCAGAAAACTGCTTGTACCAGTAATACCCTAGATGTCTTCCCCTTCCCCGCCCTCCCACCCCAGCTGCCTAAGGGGGGCTGTTGTCAGGATTTTTGGGGTAATTAGAAAATGCAGGAGTGGGCATTGTCACTGTGCTGGTCATCAAGTCTGATGGGGGGACACCTGTGGGGGCAGTATGAGGAAGACCCATCTGTGAATGTCATTGCTTGCATCTTGCAAACCACGTAAAACCCATGGGACTTCGCTCTTGACCAGCAGACGTGCAAATTGGCCTTCAGACTGACTCAGGCCCCTGACCTACTTTTCTGGTTACACAGGCCCAAGTGAACGTGTTAGGAGAGCTTTTCCAAGTTGGAGCCGTTCTGATCACAACTGGAACTCTTCAAAGTGCTGGCTTGTAGTGGCGCCCCTTACACTGGGGTGCGGCCAGGCTTTGGTGGCTGCAGTGTGAGCCGAGGGCTTTTCACTGTCCGAGACCTAATTATACATTA
The DNA here is from genome assembly GCA_003697995.1 of Taxidea taxus jeffersonii. Taxonomy (NCBI): domain Eukaryota; kingdom Metazoa; phylum Chordata; class Mammalia; order Carnivora; family Mustelidae; genus Taxidea; species Taxidea taxus. The sequence continues at coordinate 49,762 of ML106084.1, read as the reverse complement.
TTCATGTGTGTAATTGAATTGAAGGTGAAGAGGGCATAGGCCGTGGTTAGGACAAGGACTGGGAGGAAATGCCTTTTGCCATGAGCTGAGCTTAGAGGTTTCAGCATCCATTCCATTAGAAAGCAGTGTGCTGGAGAGTCAGGAGGAAGCCAGCAGCTGCTGGGAACAGCTAGGCTCCTGTGCCCTGGCAAGGGCAGGGAGAGGACAGGAACTCCCACAGCATATGTTGTGGGGGTGGCAGTGGGGGAACATGGGCTAAAGCTGATGGGCAGGGAGGAGTTTTAAATACAGCCACCTGTCTTCTCAAAGCTTAGGACTCTTGCAAATCAGGCCAATCTGGGTTTCCGTGTCGCCAGTCTGGCTTTCAGACTGTGCTCTGCTGATGTCATTTCGTTGGAGACTGCAGAGATCCAAGTGTGGGCAGATGGGAATGGATGCTGGAGGAAAGATGGCAGGCCGCTCATGTGTGAGTGTGCAGCGGAGGGAGGCCGGGGACATGGAGGTTCTGGGGACGGTCGACCTGCCCATGAATCCCATTTGCATCCGTGGTGAACAGTGGGCAGATACCACATTCTCCCACGTGCGAGAGGGTGAGTTTGAAAGCGCCTGTCCTCCTAGAGCCCTTGCGTTCAGGTCATTTATTCTCATGGTTTTCAAGCATTTGGGGTGAGAGCATATATATATATATATACATATATATATATATGTACATGGGAGCCATTGGCACATAAAAGACATTTTAATAGGAGCTGGTCAGGCATTTATATCAATTATTCAATACATGTAATTTTGCAGAGCAAAAATTCAGTCTAATATCTGATATAATTGTGTTTTCTGTGGGTTAGGAAAATACAATTTGTGTTCCTTTTCATCCATTTGAACAAATAAGAAGAAGAAGATGCTTAAAGCCCAGCTTGCTAGAATGATAATATACATAGTTTGACATCTGCCAAGATGTCAACCCCTCGAGGTTAGCAGTCAGGCCCCTAGGTGGGCCAAAGCACTGTTGACCGGCGTGTGGGAAATAAATGGCCATACTCACTGCTGCCCTTTATTATTTTCTTCCCTAATTGAGACAACTGAACACAAGTACCCAAGGCCAAAATCTGCTTTCTCCCTGCTGCTGGCAAGCTTGACAGCAAGGCTATGCTCCCTCGCATAAAGCATTGGATGCTGGCTGGCCATTCTAAGATCACCTTGTCTTCGCACAGGAGGAGAGGGAGACTCAGAGGATAAATGTCTTGTCCAAGGACAGATAGCTTTTAGAGCCCCACGTACTGTTACGTGGGAAGTCAAATGAGAGCTTTTAGTTGGATCAGGTATCTGTGGCTGCTGGCGTGAAGTTGGCACATAGAGGAAACTGAAGATATCATGAGTCACGTTGGGTACTGGATGGCGGACGTGGAGGGGAAAGGCTTCAGGGGTGCGGGATTAAGCACATTTCAGCACAAGGACAAATACCAGTGTGTTTCCTCTTGGCAGATACTCAATTTTATTAAAAGTATTTTCAACTCTGCCCCACTAAAATAAGATTGTGGGCTTGTTCTTGAAGGTTGGAAGGAAGGACTAAGGTGAGTGCTGGTGATAAAAGAAGCAAGGAATGTCTCACTTTATGAGATGTTTATGCCAGCCACGCCTTTAATACACATGCCATTTAAAATGTCAAATAAATAAATAAAATATTAAAAAAATTTCCTCATCACCAAAGGCTAATGCAGTTGTAGTAGTTAGATTGTTTTGTTTCTTGGCAAAAGAGAATTCTTAAGGGGATGATCCGTCGTCTGGATGTGCAGGAAGGAAGGTTAGATGTTAAACTTTCTACATCATTCTGCCCTTGGGTGGGATGGAATTGTACCCCAGATATTTGATTTGCTTTCATCATGAGGAGAATTGATAGATATGGCATTTCTGTCTTGATATCTCTTTGTCCTTCCCGATAGAGGGAGTTGGTGAATTTTGGGAGCCGGCCAAGCAGGGAATTAGGTAAGCCAAGTCTTTATTTGCATTTTTGCCTTATATTCATAGAATAGTAATGTTTAATAGCTTCAGGTATCCTTGAGAGAAGTGAAGAGAATTGCCGTATACAGATACTGTAAAATATTGATTTTTGCTTTTTAGAGGCTAACACAAAAATTGAAATGCTGTGCATCAGAGACATTATTTTAAAAATAGAGCCATGCTGAACTTACACAAAAGGTTTTGTCTCTAAGCTATGCCAGAATTACCTCTGTTTATTTGAATTTTAAAAATCGGTTATTTTGCCGTTAGAGTATCGTCAAGTATGTTAATTTGCTTTGCCTTTCCCAGTTTCTCCAAGTTTGTTTGTTTCCAATTTCTCCAAGTTTGTTTGTTTGTTTTTTAAGAAAACATCTTGTTAAAACTTCCAGAATGAATGATTTTTATTAAGCAGTTTTCAGCTTGCTTATTTGCCCCTCTCAATTCTTTCCAGGTAGAGATGACATTGTTTCCTGTTCCTTGTGTCAAGTGAAGCTTTGAAGTATTTCGTGTTGGATTTAATCCATTAAGATTCTGACTGTGCTATGACTTTAGTTTCCAATAGAGCAAATTATAAAAAGGGTGAAATCATTTGTGAATTATCAACGTGGAAAGTGAGCATTCTTCTTTTGTAGAGTCCTGATGTAGAAATCAGCATTCCACAATTATTCCCGCATACTAAGTGTCTTTCTACTGAGAAATAAACAATGATGCTAATTGATAGTCATTGCTCTATTTGAATTTCAAGTTGTAGTTACTTTGTCTCAGTAACAAGGTGAGGACTGAAATTTTCTTTCTTTTACTGATAATTCAGTGTATACTTCTGAGCTAAGACAAAAACAGCCGTAGTTTTCACACTGTTCACATACCCACTGAGGCATCCTTGGCCTTTCAGAGCAGCACATTCAGCTTTTACCGCGCTGTCATCCTAGAGTGGCTTGTATAGACAAAAGTACCAAGTAGACAACACTATTGAAACAGGAACAAAAGTTGGAATGATATTAATACTTAGAACACTGTATACAGTAGACTTTCAATAAGCATTTGTTGAATTAAATGGAATTATTGTAAGTAAATATGAATTATTATGGAGGCTATATCCTTTCTCCAAATCTGTCCCAAAAGATTTTTCAAAGGAAGGTGTGGGTATTAAGTAAAATCTTGCTGACTGATGATGGTAATTAAGATCCAGGATTAGAAGAAGGGTTAGATGTTTCTGTGTACCAAGTATGAGGAAAGAAAGTCTGACAGTCAACGTAAATGGGAAGTTGATCTCCCACTCATAAACCCTTGTACGGTGAGGCTCAGTAGATGTTAAGTGAGCAGGGTAGAGGAGGGTCTGGTAATTTAGAGAGAGCCCTTCAGAGGAGTTTTTAACCTCAAAGCCTCTTGGAGGGCCAGTCTTCTGGTAAGAACAAACACTAGAGCTGAGGTGGCTTATGGCTTATGGAACCAGAGCAGAGTCCTGGGTGGCCTTAGGAGAACTGGTTTTAAAATAATCGTATTCACAACACCCTTCTCTCTGGAATTCCCTGTCCTCATGACCTGCATGGTTTCCCCAGGCAGTCCCGGTGACTTAACTAGCTTGTGGTATGTAACCTTCAGTTTTCCACTTTTCATATCCAAAATTTTGGTGGTGGACCAAAGTGTAGGTGGACTTCATCTAGACTCTGCCACTCCCTTACTGTCACCCACTTTATGTGGTCCCTGGATGGCATAAATGAGATAAACATGACATGCCTGGACGACCCGTACACGGTGTTCCCATCTCTCTCTCAGAAGGAGCTTCCATGTCGACCACATGTGATGCTTGCTGAGGTGATACGGATTTCAAGGGGAATCCTTCTAAGAGAAGAACCCTGAACTGAGCTTCAGGACTGATGTTACCAATTGTGACTTTGGTTGTTAAAGTTTCATATTTTTGGCCTGCCTTCCTGTATTGATGCCTACTGGTTCTGTGGGGTTTCTGTTTTCCCCAAATGAGGCATTTTCTGAAGTTTTCCTAAAATTCTAAGAGAGGTCTGTGTGACGCTAAGCCATGAACCGAGGGGCATGGTTTTATTTGGATTACAAGATGGTGGCTCAGAGCAGGTCTTCTCGAAGTGTTGGTTCCCTTGAGAATAAGGAACATATATTGATTTTGTGTATTTTCCACTCAGTTCCTACATCTTTCCAGATGCATTTTTGAGTACATTATGCTTTTCTTCACTTTTGTAGTATACTGTAAAAGGTAAATATTAGGCTATTAAAAAATAAAGACCCAGGCAGCCAATAAAACAGAATTCTGATCCACTTAAGCCTTGAAAAAATCCCTTAGAAAACACATAACATTCCAAAAGGAATTGAGGATGCATAGGCCATTTTAACACCTTCTTATTCTTAAAGAATCTCTTCTTTTTGTGTCTTTGAGGACATTTTCTTTTCTGTTGATTTGGTGGTGGGGCAGTATTCCATTGTATAACATGCATAAAGATGGAATGGTCAAAATTAAATCTAGTGTCACCAAAGTTTCTGCCCCCGTTGGAATATTTTATTAAGTCTCTTGGCTCCAGCATATTTGACTTCTTTTTTTTTTTTTTTTTTTAAGGCTTATGTGATTGAATTACTTCACTCGTAGCAATTGAACCACTTTCTGGGAAACCATCTTTATTTCCAAGCTAGTAGATTAGCTCTTAGAGTGAGGGACTGTGTCTTAGATATATTTATATTATATATTAGGGGTTAGCAGAGTGCAGACTATATTACCAGTATTCAGCAACTGCTTATTTAATTGATTTTGATAGTATTAAGGTGGCACCCTTTAATAACTGAATTTTCCTTCCACTTAGGTAGTCATCTGAAAATCTCAGAGCACTGAACTCCATCCCATTGCTCAAAACACTGAATTGCTATAATTACTGAAGGGGATTTCAGACTCATCAGGGAAAGTTCAGTTGCTATCGTCTCTCCTTGTTTATAAATTAATCTAAGGATTGGAATTCTCTGGCCTTTCTCCCCATCTCCACCATTCAGTGAAAGTAGAGAGAAAGCTCTTCCTTAGGTTTAAAAGCTGATAAAGAGTGGGGTGCCTGACTGTCTCAGTCAGTACAGCATGTGACTCTTGATCTAGGGATTGTGAGTTTGAGTGCTACCTTGAGCATAGAGCCTACTACAATAAAAAAATAATAATAAAAAGCTGATAAAAGACTTAATTTGGACCCTTACCTCAGACTATACCTAAAAAATAATTGAAAATGGATCAAAGGTCCTAAACGTAGGAGCTATTAGACTGTAAAACTCTTCGAAGGAAATATAGGTGGAAATCTTCATGACCTTGAAGTGGGCAATGATTTCTTAAATATGATACCAAAAGTATAAGCAATGAAAAGAAAAAATGAAGTGGACTTCATCAAAACTAAAAGAACATTGGGGCATGATAAGACACTGTCAAGTAAGTAAAGAGACAATGTATAGAATGGGAGAAAATGTTTGTGAGAAAATTATGTATCTGTTACGGCTCTAGTCTCAGGAATATAGAAAAAGCGCTGATGATTGAACACCATTAAGTAGGATGTTAACCGTAGGTTTTTTGTAGAAAATCTTTATCAAGTTGAGAAAGTTCTGTTACAGCTTACTGACAGTTTCTATCATGAATGGGTATTGGAGATGCTTTCCTGCATCTATTAACACGATCAGGTGATTTTTCTTTTTCGGTCTGTTGAAGTCAACCAGTCTAATAGAAGGCAAGAAATTTGAGGAGGGCCAATCAGATATTCTGAGAGCTGAATGAGGACTTGACAGTGCCCTCCCTGGATTTTATTTTTATAATCATCTCACCAGATAGTCACTCTTTCCCACCAACACCATCAGTCTGGTAGAACTTAGCCTTAAGAGCATCTGTGCCAGAGGAAAAATTCCACAGACTTGGAGGCTGTCATTACAGATGAAGGTAGTTAATAATTTAATAATTTAATAATCTCAGGCTGGGTTTGTTTTGATAGGAATTGCTTGTTTCTGTTACCTCTCTCTGTGAATGTATCACAAAGAGACAGTATTTTGGGGGATCTGTATTTAGTTGATGCCTGACCCGGCGATTTGAGTTCTACCATTAACTTTTTTTTGCTTTCTGATTTTTGCGTACCATATAACTAAATCAATAAAGAAGAGAATGGAAAAATAGTTCTGTTTAACATTTCGGGAGTGATGGAGTAATGTTGTCTATAAATATTTATATATTCCTGAGAAGATGCCTTTTTCTTCTGACATTTAGACTGACTCATGGATAGATTCACCACTGGGGAGGAAAGAGAATAAAGAAACTTCTTTTTCTCGGTAAATTTATACATGTCTTTCAAAGGTAAACAGAAGAGAAGAAAACTCAAAAGGATTTTTCATTATAATAGATTTTTTTTCTGGAGCATTGAAATATTAGCCAGCCCTTCCTCATCCAGGATAGTAACCAGGGAAACATGAATGTGTAATTGAATGCTTCCCAAAATCCAAATAGATGAGTTTGGCTTACAGCTTCCTGTGTGTCCCACAGCTTCCCTTCCATCCAGCTTCTCCCCCTCCCCTCTCTCTGCACCTGGTCTCTCCTACTTCCCTTATGCCTCCTTTCTCCTAGTCTTGGCTTCAGTCCTGTCTGCCTGAGTCACAGACTCCCACATTGCTGGTGTGTCAGCTACAGTAATGGATAGAGACCCTTTGGGCAGCCCAAAGCCCAGCCCCAGTAAGTACTCACCTGCCTTTCCTGGGGAGAGTGCTTGGAAGCAAAGCTGTGCTTCCTTGCTTGGAAGCTCCTTGTGCATTCTTTCTGCATTTCAGAAATCTGGCAGGCGGGCAAAGGGAAAGCTGTGCTCTTTCACTTGGCTTGAGTTCCTGCAGCCTGCCTTAGAGAAAGTACTTTGACCTTCTGATCAGGAGTAGGTCTTCACTGATTAGAAACCAGAAGGTTGGTTATTACAAACGTATGAAGTTTTGGGAGTAAATAAAATCTTTGTGAAATGTGGGGTTATGATACTTTAAAATCGAGACCAACTCTGAGAAAGTTGATATCCACTGAAATATGGAGAAGAGCAAGCACTTTTCTGTTTGGGGCTCTCATGACCATCTTTGGTGTAGGGGACCTAGAGTTAAAAGGTAGTAGTCCTCTGAGGACTTTATGGCAAATTGTGGGACTCCCCATGTGGATTTTTAAAAGGGCTTGCTCAGTGAATTCTTAGTAAGTCTTATTTAAGCTTTCTGTAGCATAAATTATCACCTATCATCTTTTCAAGTTGAGAGTTTTATAGTGAGGTGGTTTTCTTAATATTCAGATATATGTGTGTGTGTGTGTGTGTGTGTGTGTGTATGCGTGCGTGCATAGCATACATGATGGTGATGATAAAACCTGTCCACTCTAGCATCATTGGGAGCTTTGGTGATGCAAGAACAGAATGACAATGAGTGCTACCATTCACCACCAGTAAGACAGGGGCCACAGAGTCCTCGCAAGTCCGGGGTAGAAGTTACTTGTACTTTCTTCTTCTTGCATACAAATTTCAATGTATTCTTGTAGCTTTCAGGACAATCCCAGCACCTGTTTTGGAGACTTCAGTTGTTATAGGCAAATAATGAATGGAGGGCACGGCAGTGTCACGTGGCAACTTGAACCACCATGTGGGGTGGCACTAAGGTTGGACGGCTCTTGCTTATGCTGTGGTCTGTTCTTGTTATGACTGAACCTCATGCATTTAGATGTTGCCGGGGAAGGTCCAGAAGGATCCAGACTAATCCTGGAGCCTCAGGGATTCCCAGCTACCCAAATTCTTAGGGCCCTGACTTCATTCTGGAATCATTAAGGTGCTAGAAAGACTTTATGGTCAGAGTGAAGTTGACCCTTACTCTAGACTCATTCCCCTATATGGCCTGCTGGGGTCTTTCTGTACAAGGAGCAGCATCTGGTCCAGTGAATGGTACTCATTGAGTCTCTATGGGTGAATAAATGGGTGACTGCATTCTTTAAGAAGTAAGCATTTTCTGCACCGTTTTATGAAATGTTTAAGTAATTGGCTTCCTGCCATACTGAGAAGCAGTCAGGACTGAAACCCATGGTCTCTTTTTTAAATCAGTTCTGCAGAGATTTTAGAACTAGAGGACCCATAGTCTGTCTCTGGTTAAAAGTTTTTCTACATCTAAAACCTGAGTACTAAATTACCCCACTGACCTCCCTGTAGGCAAGGAAGAAGAAAATTACACAAGCAGAACATGGGAGGCTGGTTTTCAGGGAAGAGCCATTACCCTTTCTTCCCTTTGTGCTGGCTTGATGACTGTTAATTATCTGATTCTGTATCTTCTTCGAGTAAAGAAAAACCTTTTAGACTTCTATAATTTGCTTTTATCCAAACAGTGTATTGGGCATTAATAATAACGATAGCAGTGAATACTGTGGCTTGGCTTTTCTGATAAGATCCTTGCTGTATGTTAGGTGAGTTTTGCATGAACTGAGACATGGTATGTCTGAGTGTAACACTGGATTCGTGAGGTCACACAGGCCCCATATCATGGTACTGACATAGGCCTTTGAGACAGTGGCCTCCCAATCCAAATTTGTGTTCTGACTCCCAGTTCAAAGTGTTTTCTCCATAACGTGGTTTATCCAAGTATTAGTCAAGGCAGTGGAAGGGGTATGCTTTAAGTTTGCTGAAAGGTAGTGGTAGTACTAAGGTAAGTAGAAAGCTCCTCAAATCAGAAGGAGCTGGCCTAATTTTTTTTTTTTTTTAGTAGAGCCATAATTTCTTTTAGATACTTGTTTCTCTGTAATAAAAGGGAAAGAAGTCAAATGGAGGAATTACATCCGCCTGTTTATCAAACAGTTGCTGAAAATCTGCCCAATGTTGAGAATAATAAATAATTGTGGGCCCTCAAATAGCTTACCACAATATGGAAAGTTGGCTCGGAAACAGTTACTCAATGTTCAGATTTTATGGAATACCTACTCATTCGCCAGGCCCTGTACTAGGCCCTGGAGTCACCAAGTCCTGGCTGTTGAGTACTGTCTGCGACAGGAATAGAGGGTGTGACAAACTGAGTCATGCACAAAGGATGGACTTCCCCAGGGTGGAACAGTAACTTTTTCTGGTGCCATCTGAAATGCTACCCTTCTCCCTCATCTACCCAGTCCTGTCCATTGTGTAAAGCTGAACTTTTATCTCACCCTCAGCCCATTGTTATTCTTAACTGATTCAACCCGAAGTTTGTCTTCATCCCCTGGATCCTTCTTACCATTGTGTCTACTTTTCTTTCCCTAGTCATCTCTGCCTGCAATATGGGGCTCAAACTCATGACCCTGAGATCAAGAGTCTCATGCTCTTCGTACTGAGCCAGTCACGCATACCTCTACTTTGTTGTTGTTGTTGTTGTTGTCATCGTTGTCTCAGCTTCTTGGTTACCTCTTAAAAGGGTCTTCTCTCTGGGTGTGGGTCATGCATGTGCTGTGACAGCAGAAGCCCACTGAATTCAGCACCAGCCTTGTTCCATGTCATTTATTCCCTGAAGCACTCAAGACAGTGTCTCTATATTATCAATGATGGGTAAATTATTACTGATTAACTACTTATCAGCCCCCTCTCTTGCTTTCATTATAGCCATGGGTCTGGGTTCTTGCTGTGTCCATGAGATACTTGTGCCCTAGATAAATAGGTCTACATCTCAGCATATTTGGTTGAATGTGAGGGAAGATTCTACAGAAGGTCGTGAAAATGAGTCAGTTGAGGAATGAAATATTGAATTGCCTGGCATCAAAAGGCCTGGGGAGCTTCCTGTTTCTTTATACAAGGGAAGGGATGATGTCACAAGGGAGATAATCATTCTGTTTTATCAGAATTAGAATAACTGAAAATTGTCTTGTGTGGTAATGGAATCTATTTAATTCCTAAAGAAAAGTGTATACTATGACCAAAGCCAAAATCAGTCAAATTAAAAAAATAAGTTTTACCACACCAATAAAATGCTTACAGTCTCTTCCATGCTTGCTATAGGAATCCTAAGTACTACACATCTTCTGTCCCACCATCCTACAGTGGTAAGCATTGTCTATGCCTCAATCTAGTTTTGTTTGGTGGTAATGAAGTAAGACCCTGGTAGATATCCCCAGCTTAGAGCCCTCCCCAACCCCAGCATGACCTAGTACTATTGTGACTATGGATAGAAATTATAATATCCATATGCCTGTGCATTGTGCCTACACCAATATCTGCATCTATGCCTATGTGTGCATGTTAATAAGCACAGCATATATATAATTTCCCTGTAGATAATTACATATATTTGACTATATTGTTAGTTTGTGTCAAAATGGTTACTAATTTCCTATATTTAAGAAAATTATACTAATTGAAATCTGAGTTGAACCATAATTAGCTTGGTGTATTAGTTTACTGAGGGCAGCCATAATGAAGAACAGCAAACTGGTGGCTTAACCAATGGAAATCTATTGTTTCTGAGTTGTGGAGGCTGGAACTCCCAGATCAGGTGAGCTTCTGAGGGCTGAGAGCAGGGAGGGTCTATTCCAGGCCCCTCTCCTTGGCTTAGCCGCCACCTTCTACCAGTGTCTCCTCACATTGCCTTCCCTCTGTGTGTGTCTCTGTGTCCACATTTCCCCCTTTTATAAAGACATCCGTCATTTCGGATTAGGGCCTACCCTAATGACCTAGTTTTACCCTGATTATAAATATCCTAGCCAAGCAAGGTCCCATTCTGAGGTTCTGGGGGTTAGGACTTCACCAGTGAATATTAGGGGGGAGAAAAGAGTGCAACCAGTAAGACTACGTTGGGTGTTGTATTTGAGGATGGGTATCCGTTTTACCAGCCATCACTGTTATGACGGAATACTGTAGCATAATCGCTGTAGAAGAGGCACTCACACAAAGTCAGGAAATTCTTCAGTCCTGCCATTTCTTTAAGGATCCTTGCCCTTTGTTTCCCACTCTTGATTGGTTTCTGCGTTTCTTTTATTTTCCAGCTTTATCCTAAGTTTTATATATTTTTGAAATTGTTTTCCAAGAATTATTCCAGGTTGTAGGCATGGATTATACAGGCGACACTGTCTTAAAAATAGTAGTTTAAAATACTGGGCCACACTCAACTGTGCTGTGAAGAGTTTACCATTTAATTCCTCTCCCATGGGACATGTTTGTTTCTTCCCTGTGTTCTTGATGAAGTAATATTTAGGTGTATAGACCTAAATTTGATTTGGTTCCATTATTTGGAAATGTAAATCTTATCCATAACTCACTGATAAGATTGGCAAGACATTTAATTTGGCTTTAGTAAGTATAGGAAACTGGTACTCTGTCAGAGTACTTCAATTTAGTTCATATGTTTTTTTGTAATTCTGGTTTGATCCACGAGGCATTTCTAAAAACTTGAGCTGACAGAAAGCAAAGCATTGATAATTACTGTGTATGTCTACTATTTTCTTTAGTAGAGTCTAGTCCAGTCCTTTCTTCTGTCACTTCTATTCTTAGCAACATATTTTAGAATTTATGTTAAACATCTATCTTTCCTCTGCGTTTTTTCTGTAAATCTGGTTTATTGCCCATGCCAGATGTTTTCCCCCTGGTCACGCCTGTTGTCAGTTCTGTCTTTTGATATGGTCCCTTGCAGCCTAGCCCTTGCTAGCAGGATCATTCTGTGGGCTAGATTGAACTATAAAATCTAGATTGATTATTGGCTTTCTTGGTTGTTAATGCATTCATTTAGCTAACCCATAAATCAAACTGCTGATATCTGTAGACTCAGATTTTTTTATTGTCTTAATATCTTCTGGGTTGCTCCTTAAAAATACTGATAATTCCTTTTTAAAAAAAAAAAAGTCTAGCTTAAGAAAATCTGAAAGAATAAAAATTTTTAAATAGAAAAATCATATTGCCATCTTAGTTTATAATAGTGAAAACTTACAAGTGGCTGATACATACAAAAACAGAGCTAGAGCTGAGTAAATTATGATGGCTTACATTGTAATATTATGTATCTATTTTTAAAAAGTTTCTAGAAACTGTACAAACCTGTGGGAAAAGATTATTGTGTAATTACAATGGGGGAAACATCAGAATACAGAATTACACAGAGCGTGTCATCTCAGCCACATGAAATTAAGCATAAACAGAGGAAGATTGTCAAGATGTTAACATGGCTTATGTTTGGGTGGGATGGGACCATTCACCGAAGCATGGATAATGACAGATTAGGGTTTAAGCTTCCCCTTCTCCTGTGGACGCCTGTTATTTAAGAGATGTAACCTCTTAAGCCTGATGATCCAGGGCAGATAGGACCTCTCTAACTGAACTGTTGAGTGACTTGTCAGAACGCAACACATGACATTTCAGTTATTAACAAAAGCCCAAACAATATATACATTTCACCCATCTTACTGCTCTGCTAACACAAGCACTATGTTCATTTTTCCATGACGTCTTCCTGTTTTAAACACACAGTAGGAGGGACGCCTGGGTGGCTCAGTTGGTTGAGCAGCTGCCTTCGGCTCAGGTCATGATCCCAGCGTCCTGGGATCGAGTCCCACATCGGGCTCCTTGCTCGGCAGGGAGCCTGCTTCTCCCTCTGCCTCTGCCTGCCTCTCTGTCTGCCTGTGCTCGTTCGCTCTCTCTCTCTCTGACAAATAAATAAAAAAATAAAATCTTAAAAAAAAATGATTAAACACACCGTAGGAGGCAGAGCCCCCTCTCTCATACCCCATAACCACAGTGTCCTGGTCACCTTACCTGGGGGACATCCGTCGTCCTTAGCATGGTGTGATGTTGAGGAGCTGGTGACCTGATGTACAGAAAGGGTTTAGCATCCATGCAGGCACATAATTGGTTTTATATGTTTGCTGCTGCTGATTAAAAAATGGAAAAAGAGATGTTTTAGTTCCCGCGTTGAGAAGAGAAAGCCACAGTAAAGATTTATGTACCCTGCAGACAGCTGGACTTGACTTCTCTGTCTGAGATGGGGATATACCGTGGGCTAGATTGAGTTTAACTGACACGTGGCAATTTTCAGATATAAAATGGGCGGTGATCTTGGAATGAGTGCCCACAGAAAATGGGGACATCCTGGAAAATCTCATCTAGTGTGTGAATGCTGGATTGGGACCATGGTTTGACTCTGAATCTCCAGAAACGTGTATCTTAATCAAGTTCCTGCTTTAGTTCAGTTCTCCACACAAGTGCCAGATTTCTAGGTCTGAGCTCTAACAGAAATGCCCTTCTGATTTATGGTTCATGGATTAACATAGATAAGCCTCGAGAATATGTTTTTAATATTCCCTTTTCTCTTCAGCGTCCGCCCTTGCCAAAACCACACTCTGTTGCCTCTTTCAGTGATGGATGGTGCTGTGGGTTTGCAGTCTTGAACTCACAGGTCAGAGGTCAGTGCTGAAAACCTCTGTAGCAAAAGGGATTTGGAGGGAAGGAGTAGGAGATTTCTCGGAGTCTTAATCGAAAGCAAGCCTGGTGGTGTGCCCTGTTGCTGCACAGCCCAAGTGCAGGCTGCTTTGGCAGACAGTTTTCAATCTAGTGGATGCTTTTTTAGCATTAAAAAACCCAAGCATGAGAAAGGGGACCCAAGAAGGAACTTGGAGTTCTTTTCATTTGTTCTTCCAGGTTCTGTGAACAACACGCTGAATATTTTTTTCCAGCTCGTTGTAGAACAAAGCCCTCTATTTTTCCCAAGTCAAACCCAGTCCATCTGTACCCATCCCCCCGGTGTTTGCCCTAGCGACTGAGCTTCTCTTTATCAGCATCAGTAGCCTGGAGAATCTGCTTTCCTGGGATTTTACAGGCTTGTCACCAGGGGTCAGGAAAATAAATAAATAAATAAAGGGATGAGTGTATTCCCAGTTATCCAAACAAAGAGTAAATAATTCACAGTTCTCCTGGTCTTGACCTTCACTTTCATTTTTCTTCTGCTATTCCTTGGACCTGACCTTTTATTTTTCTGTCCCATGTATTTTTATAAATAGCCTCAAATCATTTGAATGAGTTAGGGTCTGAGAGTTCAAAGTCAGAATTCGCTTTGGAGCCTTCTTCCTCCTCTAACTTGGGAGAGGGAGCAAATAGCAGGACTGCAATGATTTATTTAGTCTCAGCAGCCACAGGGGAGCTGACATAGCCAGAAAGCTGGTGTAGCCTTCTTAGTGATCTGAGGGAAATGAAGGCATATTCCACGGGAATACTCTGTACTCCCTATCTGTGAAATGGGGATGAAAAAAAAAAATCTGTTACACTTTGTAATCAGGTGAGTCTGTGGAAGGGCCCTAGGACTCTCCGGTGCCAGATAAACACTAGAACACCTCCTGTTGTTGCAGTGGGGACCTGAGCTGGGGAGGGCTGGCACTGGAGCACGGATTATGGCTGAGTGCTCTACGGGCTTAGGAGAGGAGCAGAATCCTTCATGGGGGGCGGGTGGAAGGACTAGCTTAGGAAAGCCAAGCTCGATGCTAGGCTTGTAGGATGAGTAACTGGGAAGAACTGGGTGGCTGGTGCATTTCAGACAAAGGTACACCCCAAGGGCTAAAATAATGGAGGTAGTTTTGTAGGAATTGAAGATACATAGTTTTGTTAACATTTCAAGTTCTTACAGCATGAATGGGAGAAGGCAAGCGAGGGGATGGGAGGCCCTGACCCTGGGGCTGTGGGGTTCGGACCTGATTACTCGCACCTTTCACAACTGTGTGTGCATTAAAATTCTACCTCAGCACAATTAGAACACTATGAGCACGTAGCTGTCTGCTCCACTTCCTGGAGCACGGCTTCTTCCCAGTTCTTCTGACATTTACCAGCTCTGTCAGAGGTCTGAATCGGTCTGTAGGAACCCCCTAACTCCTTAGAACTTCCTGGTAGCCAGGCATCATCTTTAATAAAGGGCAGCTCTCTATTTGTCTGGAAGTTCTGAAATGCAACATTTTTAGATGGTACTAAGTGAGAGGTACTAAGTGCAACAAGGCTTCCCTGGGAGAACATCTTTGAGACCAATGATCTTCTTCATGATGGAATTTCATTCACCCATGCCAAGAGCTGAGTGGGGATGGGAAGGCAAGTTGGAGGCATCCAACTTCTAGTTGGACCGCGTATGTAGCCAATGATTGTGGCAACACGGGAAGGTCTGGTTATGGTTTCCTAGCATTAATCTCAAGATGACAGTTTCTTCATCGGAAAATGGAAAACAGTGTCAGATCTTTTCCCATCATTGTGTACTCGGTGTTGTGGGCACGCTCTTGGGCTTTGTTCTTAGAGGTAGGACTGCTGGCTGGGCCCTCCCTCCATGCATTAAATACAGCCTGAGCCCTTCTCTGTGGCGGGTGCTTTGCAGTGAGCATGGCACATGGTCCCCCGCTCAGGGGACCTCCACGTGTTCCTGACTTATTACGGCCTGGGTTCTTTTTCCAGGATCTCATTTGCCAGGCTGGAGAACTTCATCTCCTATGCCACAAGGTTAAGCTTCCGTGGTCCACGGAACAGGTTGTAGATGAGTAGAAATAGTAGGGCCTGCTGGGTGTTTGTCCTCCGTTCATCCATGCATCATGCTATTAGGGTGGATAATTCCTAATGACTAACTTAGAAAAAAAATCTGTTCATGTCTTTCCCTGCAGTACGTCTTAATTCCACAAACATGGCCTAAGCATCTCCTGTGCAGCGGACATTGTACTAGGGCTGAGATGGTACAGTCCTTCCTGTGGGAGGACGTTGAGGGAGGGAGACCCGGCACACACAACCTTGTGTGTGTGTCTCAATGCAGGTGTCCTGGGGATGGGTGAGCACCCTCAGCGGTAGCCCAGTGGGTGAAGGGGCATATGGGGTGTTTCCAAAGCAGCTCTGGGTGCCAACCCTTTGGCTGGAATTTTTATTGACGTGCCCCAACTGCTGCTGAGTTCACACCTGCATGGGTGGTTAATCATTTCCTATCTGTTCCTTTATCACCTGACCTTTTAACGGTCATTTCTAGTTGAGGTATGCAGAGTCAAGCAATGTCCTGACTTTCCTCCGTGAAGAACTACAGAGAGATTCTTCTGTGAATGTTCTCCCTGCTTTTCTGATCTCCCCACTCTGGATGCCAAGGGGCATGACCATCCTGGCCTTTTTCTTTGCGGGGAGGAAATCCCATCAGCTGTGTTTATGTACCGTTTTCCCTGAGTTTAGGATTAGCTGGAGTTCTCGATCCAGGGTTGTGAATGTGGAGGACTGTGAGGGGAGCCTCGCTACTCAGACTCTCCTCCTGGGCTCTCACTAGTTGGCAAGAGGGAGGTGTGAGGGGCCCAGTGCGGGAAGGGCAGGTTCTAAAGGAAGGCCTGTGGCTCCCTGATGGAGCTGGC
Organism: Taxidea taxus jeffersonii; assembly: GCA_003697995.1. Classification (NCBI taxonomy): domain Eukaryota; kingdom Metazoa; phylum Chordata; class Mammalia; order Carnivora; family Mustelidae; genus Taxidea; species Taxidea taxus. Next base: position 33,438 of record ML106084.1, on the reverse strand, counting down.
TGCAGGTGGGATGGAAATGGGACATGCTGCCTTCTCTCCTCCTCATCCCTCCCTGAATGAAAGGCAGCTGGCTCCCAGTGAACAGTTGCATTGACTCACCCTTCTAGATGGTGACACATGGACCCCTGAAAGTGTCTGGTGGGCTAAGTATCAGATACTGAAAGTTCTGTGTTTAAGCTGAGCCCCAAGGGCACCTGAGTACAGACAGCCCAGGAAAGCAAGATAGAGGGCGAGACCCTGGCTTTTGCTTTCGAAGGCACCTCTGGGGAGCTATAATCTTATCATAGGATAGGTGTTTATTCATTGACTGAGCTGTTCCCCCTTCCTCCCTTGTGGAAGAGTGGTAAGGGGTGGAAAGAAAGGAAGCTCTTTCCTGGCATTTCTAGTGGAAAGCAGAATTGTTCACTTCGAGACTGAGATGAATGATAGGCCTATGTTTTATAGACTTCTGGTTGTAAAATGTTGCTGTTCTCCGGGTTCTATTTTGCCCACTGAGGGGAGAGCAGGTACAACCATCATTACTGGGTACAGAGGTCTTCCGGTGAGTCAGAATGGAGCCAGTGGCTGGAGGAAGACAGAGAAGAGGGATGGTGGGCATCCTTACTTTCTTCAAGATCTGGGGTCCCGCTGAAGCATGGTAGCCTGGCCCTGTTGTCCTACCAGCTGAGTAGGACACCTTTGCTTATGGGGGAGTGTGCAGGGCTCCATGGCTCCTCTCCCACGTCGCATCTGGGCAGAGTTGATTGACAGGCCCCACGGCAGGAGTCTACTTTGATGCCAGCCCTGACCCACACCACAGGGTACACTTCTGCTCCCTGAGGCTCTTGGACTAAGGGAACTGGACTGACGTCCAGGATAGCCCGAGTGCAGGAGTTCCCTGTTCCACAAACACACTTGGCTTCATCCTTGGATAATTCTGCATCTCCAAAAAGCCTTTTGAATGACTTGAATAAGGATGAACACAGGAGCTGAACAGTGAACAGGGTCACTAGAAGGGGAATGCTGTCTACGCAGCGATCTTGATCATCTTTGCTCCGTAATGTCTGTGGTCATGTCTACTACATAATAGACATAAAAGAAACAGTAAATGGAATATTGCAGCTCAGACAGTGGCTGAATAGAATATGCTGCTTCCAGTGTTTTTCTAACCCCTATAGCTAAGAAGAGTAATAACAAACCCATACCTGGTACTTTCTGCCTTTGACCTGTGTTCATAGATTTCTGTAGTAACCTTAGGAGGTTACTAGCAAGAGGAAGAAACTGAGGTAGACTGCAGTTAAGCAACTAGCTCAGAGTCATGAGCTGGTAAGGCAGGAATGGAGTTAGAGCACCTCAAAGCCCTCACTGGTAAGGGCAGAGATCCGAGGGGTGGCTGCTCATCCTGGCCAATGGCGGGCATTTCCCCGGCAAGGAGGAGCTCTTGGCTGAGCTGGGCTTGTTTGTTCCAGGGTGGACTGGCCAGAGCCTGGGCAGCCTGTACCGCTGCCACCATCCTGAGCTGTTTACAGCTTCCTGGGACCGAGAAGTGTTGACTTTAAAAGGAGAATGTCTGGATTTCACCACTGGTTCCATTGGCTCAGCTACCACAATGGATGGCACAGAAAGGTTCCACGTTGGCCCCAGGTGACCTTCACACATAAAATCAGGACAGAAATGGTCCGAATGAGAAGAAACTGTGAAAAGGAAAATAATGTATCTTTCATGAACTTTATGTCCTGTCTTTTAGCAAGAAACCCAAACCACAACAAAAAAGGACTTAAGACCCAGCCAGCTAGCATATATTCAGATTGAGGGGAAAGGAAACAAAGGACAGGATCATAAAGACAGGAGTTAGACTACAAAGCACTTGGCTTTGAGCCTTGTTGTAGCCACACCAAAAAAGAAGGAAACCTGCTCCTCTGTTCTAGCTCCCTACCTGGAGAGGCTGAAATTAGCCAGAGGGTTGGAGCACAGGGAAGTGGAGTGAGGCTCCATTTGTAGGCCGCACCGGTGCCCTGAGAACATCTCCCTGGAGAGGGAGCAGAATGTTAGTCTTGATCATGGTGTGATTTTCTCGGGGCTTTAGTGGATGTATAGTGAGACTTCTCACAAGAGCTGAAAATGCATACTCATTCTTATTTGACATATGTTCCTGTATGCTTTGGTCCTGTGATCTTTTTGCCATAAGCCAGGACTGTTTACTTCAGCACGTGTCTGCTTCGCAGTCAGCTCACTGTGCTGTGCGTGGGGCTAGAAACAGCTCACTGCCGTGTTCCCTGGGTAACTACGGTTAAATCGCCATGTACCTAGGCTTCAGATCTCATGGACGCTGGCCTGCGTGGATCATCTTCTTGCATGATAAAAATATCGTGTCTTTCACATACATGCAAATGTATAACCTTGTAGTTGATGAGCATTGTTACATACCTGATGATGCATGTCTAAAACACTCCCGCAAAGGAAATCATCGGTCTTGTTCCACGCTTCATGTCGGGAATGCTGAGAGCCTGGAGTAAGATGGCGACACTGGAGCCTTTTAGTCTTTTGGCTCCTGAGCAATGCTCTGAGAGGGACTGATTTCGATGGTTTGGTGTTTCTGTGTTACGTCGGCCACGTGGTAACATTCGAAGTGGTAGAAGAGTTGAGAACATGAGTCTCACAGCAGATCTCCAGTGTCCCTCCTTATGCCGAATGTCTACCTTGAGCTAAGGATAGTTATCTCCATTCTGTGGCTTGTCCTGTGAGATGTTACGAGGAGAGGACAGGGGAATCCCATGGGACTAGTTGGCCAAGCATCCAGTTTCTGCTGGGCAACTCCTTTCATGGGAGCCAGTCACACTCCTGCTCTCTGAAGAGCAAAAGGAGGAGAAATGGTAGGCCTGGGAGTGAACCTGGACCCCAGGCTCCTTCCCAGTCCCAGCACCCTTCCCTTGAATGGCCTTGCCTACTCCTCTCCTCTCACGGGCCCAGAATGGAGGTCATGCACGCTGAGGTGCCTGCCTCCTTGGAAGGGCACTTAGCTGTCTTGGGACTGCCTCTTGGGCCATTGTCAGGTGGAAACCTTGTCTGTACAGATGCTGTGCAGATACGGAGTTTGTAGCAACTACACGATACATACTTCTGGATAAAAAGCCTGAAGGGCATGAATGGGAGTCATTGCTTGTTGCTCCGCTCCTGCCAGTAGGCCTCCTCAAGAGACAGGGAGACAAGTCTGTATTTGCTCCGCCAGCCCCTCCTCTCCTCTCTCTCCTGAACCTCCTACTCTGGCTACCACCTCCCCCAGAGACCTCCCTGCCAGATCTGGTGGTTTCTCCATCCACATCTTCCTTGGTCTGCGATCAGCACTTAGCACAGGTGCTCTCTCCCTCCTGCTCGATGCACCTTCTTCTGGGCCCACCCTCTCTTGGTTCTCTTTCTTCACCTACCACTAGACCTCCCGACCAGTCCCTTCCTGTCCTTTTTTTAGAACGCTGTTCTAGGACTCCGTCCTCTGGTCTCTCTCTTCCTCACTTCCCTAGATGATCTTTCTAGTCCCAAGGATTGACATATGAGCTCCCCCCGCCCGTTATGTGTCCTGCTTTGTATTTGATCCTATTCTACCTCTCCACTGAATATTTCCTAAAGAAACTCATTAGAGAATTTTCACCCCAAACCTGTGTCTCTAGCAGCTTCCCCCACATCAGCTAGTGGCCTCTCCATTGTCCCAGTTGTTTTGGATAGAGATTTTCCTTCACTGCTGTGTATGTTCTGCTTCTCTCCTTCTGCTTCCTAAATCTCTGGGCTTCTCTCCTGTGTTTCCTGTTGACCCACGGGCCTAGGTTTTGTCTGGCCTATCTGTCTGCTCCCTGCTGTTCCATCTGCCCCTTTCTCCTCCCCTGTGTGTCTTCTGTTCCCTTTTGAGCTCCAGTGTTTATGGCCTTGCTGTTATGTTCTGCTTTCAGCCCTGTGTCATGGCACTATATTTTCCTCTGATGGACTTTCTCTTGGCTTGGCTAGAGAGACCATGAATTTGCTCTGCAGAAGGCCCAATTATTAGCCTGGGAAGGGCAGCCTTCATGAAGGGACACTTAAAATACTTCCTTTTCTCAGGGAATGGAAGAGATTAACCATCTCATCCTCTCTGGTGCATTCCATGAATGGCACCCACGATAGAGTTCCAAAGTCTTTGCCACCAACCATCCGTCATGCTCCGGAATCTCTGTGGTTCGGGAAACCTCACAATTGTCACCAGCCCCAGAGGGGTAGACTGTTCCACAATAGACTATTTCAGATCTAAGTGAGATCTCTACATTACAGTAAATTTGTCAATTGATCTCTAGAGGTTAAGTTTTCCCCCAGAGTTGGGTAGACCCCTTCATCTATGTCTTTAAAAGTCCTTGATATTGAAGGTGGATATTTTGAACCTTCTGCCTTGTCAGCAATGCGGCCGCTGCCCAGGCTGTAGTACTTGATTCAATTTGCAGAAGAATCCCAGTGAACACAGCTGCTATTTATTGAGAACTGTATCTTGATGTTTTTCAAGAAATATTTTCACAGGCAGTTCATTCAAAATGTAAGTAGAGGTCGAAATGACTTTATAGTGGTTGCTCGGTGTGGTTATATGTATACTCTGCCCACGGATTCCAGAACATTGGTTTAAAAATGTCCTCTGTCTCCAGTTGACTTAGTCACCTTTTGTTAGGAAGCCGGCAACCAATCAAGCATGTGAAGAAGTGACACCCCAGAGGCACCCACGGCCTGGGCCTGGTCGGCCTTCGGGCTTCTCTGCTTCTTGGCTGCCTCATTGCTTCTTAGCATTTGCATTCTTAAGTGGGAAGGGGGCATCAAGGCAGCTGGGGTTCAGGTTCACTACCTGTAAGCTCCCTAAGAAAAGAAGAGATAAAAACTTGAAATTCCTGTGAATTGATGTTATCGATGCAGTGCTGGGATTCTAATAGCTCCTAACTCTGAAACCCGTTGTTGTGTTTGCCAGGATGCCAGCCAACTGGGCCTGTGTCCGGTGCAGGAAAGAATCCTCTCTCATGTGCCTGAGCAAGGGGCATTTGATGGAGGCTGGCTTGGGGTTGAGGGTTAAGGTTCTGGCTACGGAAGAGAGCAGGTCATCAAAATAAGCCATAAGCCGCCAACTCAAAGGAAATGGACTAAATACTTGGACTTAGGTTTTAAAAAGAAGTCATTTATGAAATAAAACCTAGCCTAAATCTGTATACTTTCTAAAGCTGGGCATTGGGCTCACACTGATAACCCCTTGGAGTTTGGTTCTTTTTTTTTTTTTTTTAATTTTGGAGGTGGGTTTTGGTTCTTTTTAAAGTTATATAGGGCTGTTACCACTGTGGCTTCTTAACTTATGGGGAAATTGAAGCAGAGTGGCCGAAGGGACTTACATAGGTTCCTGGTGTTGGAGTTGGGCCCAGATGCCACGTCTTCTGGTATGCGGGGAGATGGAATTCTTGCCCTGAGGAGCATTTGGAGGGCATTCATGCTTCTTGCTGTCCCTAGGAGCTGTGGGGTGAGAGCTGGGGCACTGAGGCTGCCAACAGAAGGATCTTCAGGAGGTAGCTGCGGTGCCCAAGGTTCTCTGCCTCTCACGCTGATGATCCACTGCTGGAAACCCAACGTAGGGAGCACCATTGAGAAGGAGTCTTGATGAACTTTCACCGATCATTCCTCCCCAGAGGTTCTACTTACCACTCTGTGGTAATATTGAGACTAGATGCTCTTGTTGTATTTTAAACTTTCCAAAATCTTACAATTTGTGTTCTTATCCAAAGCATTCTCTTTAATTGCTATTTGATTGTTTCAATTGTTTAAAGCTAATTTACAGTCTAGCAGTTTTTTCTGCTAGACCGTTTTGAATATCCCCGCTTGTCTCTCTCTGTTTTCCAGACATTCTGAGTGAGAACCTGCAAATCATCTAGGAAAATGGTGGCCCTGTCCTTAAAGATTTGTGTCCGCCACTGCAATGTGGTGAAGACCATGCAGTTTGAACCGTCCACAGCCGTGTATGATGCATGTCGAGTCATTCGGGAACGGGTACCCGAGGCACAAACTGGGCAAGGTAGGCCATTGCTCAGTCACTGGCTTCTTGAAATATGATTGTTTGTTCTTTGCTTAGCCCCTAAAGAAACAGACGCACTGAGTGGTACCCAGGCCCACTAGTGTGTATGTTTCAAATGAAAAGTCTTCCTAGCCTGGATGTTGGTATTTACGTCCCAAGTGAGCCTTGTGCCGACAATAGCCACAGCTGCCACTGAGTCATCATTGTCATACCCATCGTCATGACCCTTCCACACATAAGAATTGCCCTCTACAGTTTACGAGTTACTTTTTGATATGTCATCTCATTTGCCATAAAGTGCAAATGAAGCCACTCTGACAGTTCCTGCATTTGTATACCCTGAGCCCTCTTTTCCATATACGCAGCCCGAAGAAGGCTGGAACTGCCATCACGATGCAGGGCAAGCCTTATATTTCAGTTACTTGGAAGGGGCTTCGTAAACTTGATCGCAAGCCCTAAAGGGGGTGGGGAGCATCTATGAATCTATGTTGTGTTTCCTGTTGGTTTAAACCATTGACCACTATTGATCTACCTGTTCATAGAACTTTTATTTTCCATTGCCCTTTCTCTTCTCTCTGCATTTCCTTCCCTTATTTAGTGTTTGATTGGCACTTGGGAAATTGGGATTTTTCCCAAATGAAGAAGTCTTTACTGTGAAAATGGGCTGCAACTTAACTTAAAAATGGGAAGCGTGAGAATCAAATATTCAAAGATAATTAGAGATAGACATTGATCTCAAAAAGATGTCACAAAACTGCAAAGCTTTTAGTCTAAAAGTATTATTTATATTATTTAAAACACTCTGTTATTTCTTCATTACCCAAAAGTAAAAGTAAAGTTATCCTATATTCCCAGCCTTACTCCAAATTCGGGTTGTCCAATCATTTCTGGCATCTTCTTCTACTGTTTTTCTCCCAGATTTAAAAAAAAAAAATTCTGGGTTGGATTGCTATTTAACTCTGGTGAAGATTAAAACCTTTCTAGATTTTGAAGTTGTTTTTCTAAAAAACAACAGGAGCTTAGACCCTCATCCGGTGTCTCTCTGGGGTTACCTTGGATCACATTCAGCAAGACAGAAGTCAAGACAGAAGTCTTTATTGTACTTATCTATTTATAATCTGTAAAGATGTATTTAAGTAATCTCTGCATCCAGCATGGGGCTCAAACTCATGACCCCAAGATCAAGAGTTGCATGCTCAACTGACTGAGCTAGTTGGGTACCCAAGATAGAAATCTTTAGATAGGAACAGGAAATGATACCGTTTTCTTCCTGCCACCCTGCTTTGTCCTTCCTAATCAGATTAAGGAATTTCTATGGAGAACATGGAGTTTTATTTTCCAACTATATTCATAATTTATGGGGTGGGGGACAGAGGCTTCATCTCTCTGGGCCCTCCTGCTTACCTTTTGTAATGCTATTTTAGGATGATGGAGGGATTATTCTAAGTGTAAAGGCTCCATTGGCCCCTCTTGGCCTAAGTGTCCTTGGGCTTAAGTAGTCACTTCCTTAGTTTCTCCATGGTTCCTCTTGTCCTTCTTCACGGCTTCTCTGCCAGACTTTTATATAGCAAGTAATAGGGAAAAAAAATCCCATTTCAGAAATTAGAAATTTGGACTGTTCTGTTCTCAGTGTTTCCCTAAAATGTAGACACAGTTGCTGCCCACTGCTTTTAAGAATCACAAACCTTGGGGCACCTGGGTGGCTCAGTGGGTTAAAGCCTCTGCCTTCAGCTCAGGTCATGATCCCAGGGTCCTGGGATCCAGCCTGCCCCCCCCCCCCCCCCCCC